>PISW01008893.1:0-67815 GCA_004023785.1 Mungos mungo | reverse complement strand
AGACTTATACAGAAATTAATAGGTTAAGTACCAACTAGTTAATCACCTAATTTCACAGCTATCTGAAGTGGCAATCGTTATTTAGCAGCTTATCTATGATACATTCAAGATACATGATACAATTTATTACTTGCCTATAAGCTAAAACACAGCCTGCTTAATACCTTTCCTTAAATTCCACCTCTATACTACAGTATACCTGAGGTCCATGCAGAAAAGTAGCTACCTTTTATATAGGAAATGGATGCTTAAGTCTTTGGTGCTGTAAAAGCAACTTCATTTAAACATAACCACCCCCACCACCATAAAAAGAAGAGGAAGAAAAAAAAAAAGTAAAGAAAATAATAAGGGAAAAACCCAAGACACACTTCCTAGGGAAAAAAAAAAAAGAAAAAACATCATGTAATTCCTGTCCTTGACAGAATGTATTAAATAAGCAAACACCACCAACAAGCAAAACAAGTACTACAATGTAACACTGGCCTAAATCCCAGCTATATTTGACCTTCATGAAAATTTGGATCTCCATAGAGTGAAATACTTAAACACATCTATACGTAGGAAACTCTAAAAGCAAATTTTCTTATTTTTTACTTATATTTATAATTTGGAAATGAAGCAAATTTTTAAAAACAACATTATGATATTTTTTTAAATTGACTGAAATAATCAACTTTTATTTACATTTTAATTGGAACAAAGGTAGACCAAACCAACTTTTATCCTCTAAATTTATTGTGATATATAACTTTCATTCTTATGATGCATGTAAGAATAGGCTAGTCAAATTTTTGTTATTTTTTTAATTTATGTTAGATTTAGAATCATTAAAGAATCAGTTTAATTTTATACTCAAATATAAAATTATTAGTACTTTCATCTATTACATTTATTATCAGAATTAATAGGGTCAAGAAATATTTACAAATTCAAGTATTATAAAAGAAACATATTTCCCCTACATCTTAAATAGCTGGAAAATGAATCACTTTTATGGACTTTATCATTAATAATCTTTTTAAGAACTTATTGATCTATTTTTTATTTCCTGTATGATTTCTAATTTTTTCCCACATAACTCCCATTAAAAAAAAATGCTTCTAAAATGTAATCTTTTCTGTCTTGCAGTGATTATTTAAATGTATTAATAATTACAGAATTCTATTTAATATTATAAAAGCTGATGAAGGAGTCTCCATTGACAGGATTTAGCTCCTCAACATAGTTATATTTAATAAATTAAAAGGATGAGGGGTGTCTGGGTGGTTCATTCGGTTAAGCATCCAATTCATCTGTGGCTCAGGTCATGATCTTATGGTTCATGGGATGGAGCCTCACATAGGGCTCTACACTGATACCACAGAGCCTGCTTGGGATTCTCTCTCTCCCCCTCTCTCTCTGCCCGTGCCTTGCTCTCTCTGGCTCACTCTCTCTCTGTCTCAAACTAAATAAATAAACTTTAAAAAAAAAGATGAAATTTATTCTCAACATTAACCTCACACAAAAATAATCCCTGAGAATAAAGAGCAAAAAGATCACATATAGAAAAGTATTTGGGAACATGACCTTGCATTTTTGCATTATTTCCCCAGTATCTATAATGGTGCCCAGCCTGTAGGAAAAGGTCAATAAATGTGGGCTTTAATTACATACATAGGTTAGAAAAAAAAGCTTAGGATGGAAAGCTGCCACCAGGGGGGGAAAGCACCCGAAGTTAGCCAGCGAGATATTGTAATGGAATCACAAGTAACTTGTTATATCACCTGCAGGAAATTTCTTTCCATCTGATGCCAATGTATCTTGATCACAAACTCCGCTTGCCCCCGAGATCCTTTGTGTCTTACACACAAGTTAATTATGTCTGTTTTCTCCACATTCACGTGTGTAAGATCTTGTTATCTTTACATTCCACACATGGGTAGTACCTTGTGAGCTCAATGAATATGAAGAGCCTGTTTGGGGCTCTTTCTTCTCCCGGACATTAGCCTCTTTCATTTTCATTTCTGTGTCTGCTCTCTTGCTGGAAAAGAAAGAACTCCAGACTCACAGTCTGTGGCAAATAAATACTTTTAAATAAATTTTGTTTAACCTTAACAGTCTCAAACCATTTAATCATTATTACTTGATAGACTCTCTGGATGTTAAATAATTTGGTAAACTATTTTAAAAGTCATAGGGGTATTATCTTAGAGTGATTCAGAGGATGTGTAGGACATATTACTTAAAAGTCACATATTATAATCTAAAAACACTAGTTTAAAGCCAAATACAATACGAAATTTCTCATTTGGGTTAAGTTCTTAGATTCCTAGATATATTTTTACTCCATTGGCTTTTATGTCCAAAAGGAATAAAAGTTTAAAGAAGCCCTCAAAATGCCTGATACCCTCAGATGTTATGTAAATGTATGAGCCATTTTGCTAAGGTTTGTAAAAATAGCTACCATTTAATAAACATTCTGCACCAAGCAATATGGTAAGCACTTACTGATATATTTTCCCACATAACCCTCACAATAGTATTTTGAATAATATAGTGTTAATTCTGTTTTATAGGTCAACAAATTGAGAGAGAGATTAACTTTCCCAAGGTGTCATAGCTAGTAATACCAGGAATATTAGATATACAAATTATTTAGCTTCAACATTCATGCTTTTAATCATTTTGGCAAATTGCCTACTTTCATCACCCTTGATGGTTGCTGAACACAAAAATATAACATAATCCTCAGGTCGGCATTATCTTCTTATCATCTTCTATCTTGGTGCTGTCTATTAATAAAATGCATAGTTTTACAATGTGACTAAGTGGATTTTTCTTAATGGAAAAATACTTTCTCTGTTTTCTCACATTTATGCTATTTAATTGGTTCTGTTTCTCTTTTCTATTTGAGATTTTTCTACTTTCCTTTGCCCTTTCTTTTTTCTTCCCTTTTTATTAGAGACTCGTCTGATTACTTGTAATCATTTATTTCATTCAGTGCATTGGAGCTATTACATAAAAATATATGAAAGTAGATTTGTATTGCTTTGAGAGTTGGCCACATTTATTTCTCACAGGGTCTTTTTCAGTCTACATTCATTAGAAGTGACCAATGATTACCTTTTCCCATTTCAAAACAAAACAACAAAAGTAGCTTAATATTAAGAATATTATTCTTGGGGCACATGGCTGGCTCAGTGGGTTGACTCACTGACTTTGGCTCAGGGCATGATCTCACAGGTTGTGAATTCAGACCCCCCCGTCAAGCTCTGTGCTGACTGCTAGCTCAGAGCCTGGAGCCTGCTTTGGATTCTGTGTCTACCTCTCTCTCTGCCCCTCCCCCATTCATGCTCTGTCCCTCTCTGTCTCTCTCTCTCTCAATAATAAATAAATGTAAAAAACAATTTAAAAAAAAGAATCTTATTCTTAGCAAATGTGTTTCACATTGGTAGAGCACAGTTTCATTCTTGCTAAATGTGCTTAGTGGTGCATAGCAATCTAAATAAATGTAAAGTAGACAAATTGCTTCCATTAAAAGAAACAAAATATTTCAAAATATAATAATTTAAAGGTGTGTAATTATATAATTTTATTAGAACAACAAACTCTGGTAATGGAATTAAAATATGCTGACTTAATCGCTGAGAATGTCTCAAGAAGAAAATTAGTGCTACTTAAGGGTTGCAAATAATCTAGTTTATGATTCAAATGCTTTCCAGTGTTATTTAAAAGAGTATATAATTAAAGGTCTGTGCTTTTTTTGTTCATTTAAATTTTCTATTCATACTAGAGTCTAGGTGTGGTTCCAGGACCAAACCGTCTAACAAGTACAGTTTTTATCTAATCATTCGTTTTACCTTCATTTTGAGGCTCTTAATTCCTGTCAAAAAATAAGCACCAAACAGGGATAGAATAACCATTAAAAGAATTTCTCAACTTTTTTAGAGGAGAAGTCATTGACTTTTTTCTGTAAAAGGCTAGATAGGAAATAATGTAGGCTTTGTAGCCCATATGGTCTCTGGTCTGTCTGTTTCTACCATTGTTATGTGAAGGCAGCCATAGAGAATACATAAATGAATGAGCAAGCCTGTGTTCCCATAAACTTTATTTTTGGTCTAGGAAATTTGAATTCAGAGAGATTCCATGTGTCGAGAAATATGATTTTTGAAGAAATGTAAAATCAATCTGTTCTTAGGACACCCAAAAACAGGCATTGGGCCTAATTTGGCCATGGGCCAAAGTTTACAGGCTCCTTAGATAAATAGGAAAAACCAAATAAGATTTTTATTCAAATAAGTATAGAACAGTTTCTGAGAGGTCACTACATTAGAAAAATTATGATATATTGGAATCAATAACACTTAAACTAAGAAATAAGTATTCAGGTCACTGGACACACTTTGTCCCAATTTTGGATTTAGGATACTAATTAGAAAGCATTTTAAATTAAAAATATCCATTTCACAATAGTACTAAACTTTTCTCTTAAAAGAAGTCAAACTATTCTCAGTAAACTCTCTGATGAAATACCCTTCAATTTAATCTGACCCATTTTTTCCCTTAAATAAAATGGATTATTCTTCAGTTTTTACCATTTATGGCTAATTGCCATTTGATGCTCGTATCTTTTATACTGTATGTCTTATACTTCATCTCTATTTTAAATGTCATAAGACATCAAAAAATCTTATTATACAAGTCTTATTTTTTCACAGATAATAGTAGTTTCATATTTGGCTCTCACTTTAATATTTCCTTTTACTATATTAACTTATATTTGCTCTCTTCCAGTTAGGCTTAATTCTAACACCAGTGCCTTTTTGTTCGGTTTTGAATTGCAACTAATAAAAGGAATATTTTACTTTTAAAAATTTTCCTTAATAGTTTAACTACTTTGAGAATCAGAAAAGAATATATTGGTTTAAGAATTAACACGAGACATATGGAATAGACATCATTTTGATTTCATAAATTGTCCACTTATTCATAAAGAAGCCATTATAGGCCTTATTAGCTCACTGCAAATTAGACAAATTGTGAATCAGACAAATTGCAGGGTGTTCTAGTGCCCTGCCAGACATCTTACTTTGAATTATCATGCCTTGGGGAATTTCAAGTTAATAACAACTTAAACTTCATCTCCTCAGAACTAGTTTATACCTAATTATAAAAAAGCATACTCAATTCCTATCTGAAGTTGCCATCAGTACTGTTAATGGATCTGTTACTTCCTACAGATAGGGAATTTCTAATGTACAAATTTCTAATTTCTAATGTACAAAGGATGAACTTACTGATTCTTTCCACATAATGTTCTAAATTTGCCTTTTCTTAAAAAAAAAAGCTGTATAGAATCAGTCAATAAAATCCGTTTTGCTTCAATTTAGCAGAAAAGAAAAATTGCACATCAAAAAGTTCTAAATTAAAAACAAACAAACAAACAAACATGAATGCACAAGCACCTGGGTGGCTCAGTTGGTTACGCATCTAACTCTTGGTTTCGGCTCAGGTCATGATCTCAACTGTTCATGAGTTTGAGCCTTGCATCGGGCTCTGCTATGACAGCATGGAACCTGCTTGGGGTTTCTCTCTCCCTCTCTCTCTGCCCCTTCCTAGCTTGTGTGCTCTTTCTCTGTCTCTCTCTCTCTCTCTGTCTGTCTCACTCTCTGTGTCTCTCTCACTGTCTCTGTCTCAAAAATAAATATATAAACAGAATTTTAAAAATTAAACATGGTGAATGCAAAAATAAGACCTTCCTCATCCAGTGACTGGTAGTCAGATGTTTCAGTAGTTTCGGAGTTATTCAAAAGTATTTTATACAATCTAGTAATAACAACTATTCTGATTTTAGAAAGGAAAACAATGTATGATTTGATGTGTCCTAAATGTGTAAAAGTTGGGGCACCTGGGTGGCTCAGTCAGTTAAGCATCTGACTTTGGCTCAGGTCATGATCTCACGGTTCGTGAATTCAAGCCCTGCATGGGGCTTTGTGCTGACAGCTCAGACCCTAAAGCCTGCTTCATATTCTGTCTCTGGCTCTCTCTGCCCCCCTAGCCCCCCACTTGCACATGGTCTCTCTCCCTCTCTCTCAAATATAAATAAACATTAATTTCTTAAATCTCTAAATGTTTAAAAGTCAATGTTTTTAGGAAACAGTAAGCTTTATTTTTAGTGCTGTTTTCATTATTCTATCTTACAGTTACAGTATCAGGTTTATCACACCTTCTAGCATAATTCTCATTGTGCTCTGTATGTGCATTTAAGAAAAGTTGATTTTTTTCAAAGCTAAAACTAGTTTGGAGAAATAATTCACAGACTAAAGCTGTTTCAATATCCAGTCCTACTTCTGATATTTAATCATTTAAAAACACACCATAGAAATATTAGGATATCAGTGGGGGTAAGGCAAACATAGGCTTTTCTAACAGAACAGTACAAAGGTGTTGACTTTGTAATTTCTTGCATATTACAATACAGAGTAAACATAACAATTCTGGAGTGATAGTAGACAATGTCACACAGCTGGTTTATTACAAAGAATATTTATATGTTCTTTCCACTTGGCTGGAACGACTCACAGTCTCAAACCATGCTTTAATTTTCCCTTAGCTTGATACTTATCTTTGGTCTGGAGTGCCCCAAACTCAAGCTGTGGACCTCTGCACGTTGTTTGTTTCCTCCTGACATTAATCTGTATGCCAGATACTTCCATTGTATAGCCAGACTCAAATGCTCTCCTAAACATAGACTTTAAGTTATAGATCACTAGCTTCTTAAAATCTTGACTTGAATCAGTAATAGAGTTTTCAATCTGAAGTTGTACAATATGAACTTCTGGTCTCCCCCCTCCCTCAACTTCCCAACCAACCACAGCCTTTTCCATCTCAGATGATGATGACATCACCATCTTTTCAATATTTTTGGATGGCCAAAAATATTGAAGCCATCCTTTTTTTTTTTCAATCACATTTCATGTTCAGGTCATTAAGACATTCAGCTGAAATTAATTACAGATATATTCATAATGATAGCAGTCTCCTACCCTCCACCCCTATAATCAACATCCTGGTTTAAGTGGCCATCATCATTTGACTGATTTACACCAAAGCTTCTAAATTCATCTCTGCTAGCACACTTGCCATTTTATAATATTTTCTGTTTGTTTTCCAATATGGGTAATAAAAGAATTCTTTTAAAGTATAGATTTTCTTCGCAAAACCCTTCACTGATTTCCAGTAATGTATAGAATTATTGAATCACTGTGTTGTACACCTAAAGTAACGTAACGGTGTGTGTTAATTGTACTGGAATTAAAAAATAAAACAAAAAACTCAGTATGTTGTACCACCTAAATATATCACATTTTTGTCAATCATATATTAATAGCTGGAAAAAATAATCTTCATAAGATGTAAGTTAAATATTAAATATCCAAAAGGAGGAAAGTGTTGAGAGAGAGAGCACACAAGTGAGTGTATACACACAAATACACATTTATATTTAATGTATACAAACAAACATTGTATATAATGATATATAAAAATATTTAAATTCTTTTAAGTTCATTAATGATCTATGGTTGATAAATAGTTCTTTCACAAACATATAAGTGGCCAAGGCAATGTAAAAAAGTTTTCATCCCAGTGTTCTTTAAAATACAATATCATATTAAACATTTACATAAGCAACAAATCAACAGTAATACTACCACAAGGAAAGTTTTGAGATGTATTTTGATAGTTACACTTACTTGCAAGACGGACAGAAAGAAAGAAAGAAAGAAGGAAAAAAAGAAAGAAAGAAAAGAAAAAGAAAAAAATCTATATAGAAATGACCATTCTTATCACAAACTTGAACATACAACTGGAGTCTCAAAATGAGTTTATTTATTTCTGTTTCTTTTTATGTTTTTTATTTATTTTTGAGAGACAGAGAGAGAAGGTGTGAGCAAGGGAGGGTCAGAGAGAGAGGGAGATACAGAATCTGAAGCGGGCTCCAGGCTCTGAGCTAGCTGTCAGCACATAACCCGATGCAGGCTCGAACACACACACCGTGAGATCATGACCTGAGCCGAAGCTGGATGCTTAACCGACTGAGCCACCCAGGCGCCCCTATTTATTTATCTTAAATGACCACAAATCCAAAACATTCTTATTACTTTAAAATCACTAATCAAAATGTGTATTGATGTATTGTCTAGTGGTAAAAATTATGGATTTGTTTCTCTTTATGTAAAAGCAATACCCAGAGAGATAGTATGATTGCATGTATTTAATTTACTTTCTGGTTCAAAATTATTTATATCATTTTAGCCCCATTTGTAATTACACACAGTATTCCCTTTTAAATATGTTTAGGGTAGCCTGGGTGGCTCAGCTGGTTGGGCGTCGGACACTTGATTTTGGCTCAGGTCATAGTCCTAGGGTCATGGGATCAAGCCACGTGTCAGGCTCTGCACTAAGCATGGAGCTTGCTTAAGATTTTCTCTCTCCCTCTGCCCCTCTCCTTGCTCATATTCTCTATCTCTCAAAACAAAAACCAAAACCAAGACCAAAACAAAAACAAATATATCTATATCTATATATATATATTTAAAAGATTATGACTAGGAAATCTATTTATGAATATTTTTATATTTTATACAAAAGGTATATATTTGATAATTTATTTATCTAAGAGTTTTTAAATAATACATGATGGAAATGTTAATAACTTAATATTAATATGTTAATACTTTCTCTTATATACATAAATAGGAATATTGGGTAATTAGGGAAAATGAGATTTCAACAGAGTTTTTCTAAGTTAAATATATCAAACTTCTTTCTTTTGGCTGTACATAATACATGGCTTTTCTAATACATTCTTCTTTTGTAATATATTTAAAACTCTAGGAGCTCTCTACTGAATAATGAGGAGGGAAACAAAGGCAAGAGAAATGTAGCTTAAATTAAATCTCCATACAGCTTGCAGCCCACTGATAGACACCTGAAACGTGCAGAGTGTGACCTTCCTCAACTATTCATGGCTGCCTTACTTCCTTAATGTTTTTGTTTTATTAAGGACTAAAAATAACCTTTTCTTAACAGGCCCTCGAGGTCCTGAAAGCCTTGTTTTCCAATTCCTTAGAGATTAACACTATTCCTAACCCCCACTAACATAGAAGTATATAATCCATCACTCCTATAACCCCAGTGTCGCTCTTCCTGCCCACAGGTCCTGTCCCCGCGCTTTAATAAAATCACCTTTTTGCACCAAAGACGTCTCAAGAATTCTTTCTTAGCCATTTGCTCAAGAACCCCAACAAATAATGCACAACCCTGACTAGGTATGAAAGAAATAGGATCTATAGATTATCATACTATTTTTAAGAGATTTTTCATGGTTTAATTTCTCAGTCCCAGGTGAAATAAGCACCCCTTAGTGTGTAGATTAATATTTCCTGATCTGTCAATGAAAGTATTATGGTCATTAAATGATTAAATTAAAATAATAGAGGCTGCTACACTCCTTACATTTTAAAGTCATTTTTCAAAAAAACAAGTGAAGTAGGAGATGCTCTCAAAATCAATCCTTGAAGATAAAAAAATAATTATGATGTAACTATTGCTCTATAGACTATTTTCAGAAGGCTTGAATCATTAAACATGTGAATTTCTGATGCTCAAAGTGTGCACTGATGTCTGAACCAATAAATCAGGAATGGCCATTGCCTTAGATAGATGGTTTCGCTAATTACACATATAATCAATAAAATAATTTTTTTAAATGAGGGAAAAAAACTTTCATTAAAATCTAGTGAAATTAGGAATTCAGAATTCTCATATAAAGTCATTTCTTAGGTTACAGTCATAATGTAACAGCACAAATTTGGATAATACATTAGTTTCTGTACTTCAGAAATTAAAACAGTATCACCTAATATCTAAAACCAGGACTCTGGAATCAGATATCCTTGAGTTTACAGCCTAGCTTCAAATTTGCTATTGACTTTGTGTAAGTTAGAGCAAAGACAAAATTTCAAAACCTATGTAATAGAATAAAGCTATTATCTATCTGA
Source organism: Mungos mungo (assembly GCA_004023785.1). Lineage (NCBI taxonomy): Eukaryota > Metazoa > Chordata > Mammalia > Carnivora > Herpestidae > Mungos > Mungos mungo. Next base: position 57,772 of record PISW01008893.1, on the reverse strand, counting down.
TAAGGTAGCTTTGAGAATCAAACGAGATACTGTGCTTAAGCAAATAAAAACAAAAAAAAATTGCATAGTTCCTAGAACATGTTAACTACAATAAAATGAATTATCTTTATTATTTTTTACAACCTGAACATTAAAGGTAACAGTAGGTCTATCTACATCCCACGATTCTTGTCAAATTAACACATCAAGAAAATGGAAAATTGCCTTTAGATAGTTAGACTAATTACCCATAAACTTTAAATCACTGACCTGTTTTTTTTCTCTCCTGTATTTTCTCTCCTTGCCAGGCACTCCTTTATAATCCAAGTTTATCTCCTCCATGCTAATTTCCAGCTCCATGTTCTTTTTGCCTTTGTTGTTGTTGTTGTTGTTTTGCCTTACCTCAGATGTCAATTTCACTCTTGTTAGGCTAGGTAAGCACTGACGTTCCTACAAAGCAAAATTCCAGTAATCAGTCCTCTAATAAAAATTTAAATACAACTTTTATTTCTTCGTATATCTGCTATTTTCCTCCTTTGTATATTTTACAAAGAAAGTCCCAAAGACTTAACCATCTATGATGACATCATTGCTCTAAGATTTTTCAGTATGGAATCTTGTCATTTAAACTTGGTTGTAAACTCACTCTGTTCCAAAACTGGCATCTTCTGAATATCTATTCTTTCACATTTTTATAAGACCTATACAGTGTCACAGCTCTCACAGATTGGATAAAGGAGACCATATTTACATAATGCCTATCATTTCCTAATGTTCATTGGGCCTTAATAAATACTCATTGTGTTTCTTTCCAAAAGATATTTGCAAACATATCCTTTCTTGTTCACAGAATCCACAAGCATAACAATCTTATCTGGTGAAGAATAAGCAAAATAAAACAGAATCAATGTCCATGTACCCCTGAACTGTGTCTTTTCCTGTTGAATTCCAGTAGAGTAGAAGCCACATTCTTCTCGAAGATATCAAAAGTGAAATTAACTGTAATATATGCATTAAGTGTTGGCACTGGTTTTTTAATTGCTTTAATTTAAAAAAAATTTTTTTACCATTCCTCTATAAGTTCAGGGATAATTCAGGCTATTAATTCTCCAGAGCCCTAGATCTTGATATGATGAGTGGCTACTGACAATGAGGAGTCTCAAAGAAAAATAACTTGGCGACAGGCTTTAGGAAGTCTGTGAAAATATAGAAGGTCTAGTGTTAGTGTGCAGCTCAGGAAGATAGTTTCTGGATGTCAGATATATGTCAATACTTCTGGTCATTATCCAGATATAAAGAGGGGGTTTGAGAATTAGAACTGGTATACCAAGAAGAATCTGTGGAGATCAAGGTAGAACTGGGTTTTTGTGGACCAGAGTAATCTGGATGGATAAAAAAGACAGGGAATGAGTACTACAACTTAGCGTTCTCATAGGTGTTCAAATCCACTTGTCATTCACTAGCTATCATAGGGGTTCAATTGGCAAAAGTGTATATCTTAGAGGTGCCTGGGTGGTTAAGCCAATTCTTGATTTTGGTTCAGGTCATGATGCCACAATTCATGAGACTGAGTCCTGCGTTAGGCCCTGCACTCACAGTGTAGAGCCTGCTTGGGCTCCTCTCTCTCCCCTGCTCTGCTCCTCCCCCACTCTCTTTTTTTCTCTGTCTCTCTGTCACTCTGTCTCTGTCTCTCACTTTCTTTCTCAAAAATAAATAAACTTTAAAAAGTATACATCTTAGGCAGAAAGGTAGCCTGGAAGTTAGGACTAATATTGGTTAATGACTTATTTTAAACATGATTCTGAGCAGTCCACGCTCCCAACCACATACCTTAAATCAACCACATGGAAAACAAACAAACCAACAACAACAAAACATATGTCTATGAATTTTATTGTTAATGTTGTGCCATCTAGCACAAAAACTTTGGGTAAAAAAATTGTGCCAAAATTCTGATTTTTGCTCAATGCTAGCAATCTGTTAAACCTATTCAAATTACCTACTCTCTAAGTATTGTTTCCTCATCTATAATCCAGAATTAATAACACAATCTTATGGATTTATTGAGGACTAAACAGAATAATGGATAGAATGTGCCTAGAATAATGCTTGGTACATACAATATGGGATTCACTATGAGGACTCACAGGACTCAGCATATAAATGTACTCGTGGCTGGCTAAGATTTATTTGGTGAGAACCAAGTGAAGGGTCCAATAATCCTCTCCAAGTAGAACCACAAAGGAAATGCTCACTTCCTTCAGCCACAAGTTGTGACAACATTCTAGAATTTTTGTCTAGCCAGGAAGTTCATTAGAAACAGTACTAAGAATTTTACTGAGAGCTAGTCACATAAATATCCTCTGCCTGTAGAAATTCCAGAGTCCAGAAGGAAAACAGGTGTTCAGTTGTTTGTATAAGCAATTTAGGCCCAGCAGGCAAATCTTATCAGGGTCCTAGATGCCAACCAAGCACATTCCTGGCAACCAGGCCTTTTTAAGATGAGCATTCTCGGGATTGCTATGTTAACCCTTGTCTGCTTTTTCAATGCTCTTTCAATACTCTCATTAATTTCAATCCTCTCAGTACTGTCAAAAACATCATTACTTCCTAAATCATAAAAGTAATATGTAAACAAATGTTAACTAAAAATATATCCTCCACTACAAATTCATGGAATTTTGAAGAATATTATTGTTAATAAACAATTTCTGGACACTTATGATATTAATTCTTGTTAAAAATTTATAACATATTGTGCTATCAGTAATAGGCTACAACACATGTAGGATCTGCAAGCATTGAATTAAAGACTACTACATTCTTTGTATTCCCTGATGCAGGTAATAATGGTGACACCAGAAGAACATAAATCACCGATGATCCTTCTATAAGTACAAAAGCATAATCAAGCATCTTAGGGTATAATGTTTTCATTTGTCCCTATTGACATACTATAATATACTATGCTATGTTCACCGTATAAACAGAAGTGAAATACTGTATGAATGGATAGGAGAATATTTGGTTCTCTTTAGGTATAAATAGTATGTTGCTATTTCATAAAAAAACAACAACCATGTACTATACTATACAAAACCACTATGTGATAAAATTTTCATTTTAAATGTATTAATTTCATAATAATAGTTTGCATTTTTTAGAATATTCTAGGTTCTTCCAAGTGGCCTGGTAACTCCAGTGCTTAAGCGAGACTTTAATGGAGGCATCATTAGTTATTTTATGATCTTCAGATTATTAAATAGTATCTCTAGATAAGCAGAAAGTTCCCAAAGATGTTATACTTAGAAACATAAGTTTGTCGTCATAGGAAGTAGTCTTTAAAGATTAAAAAGTTCTATGCAGGCCAATAAGAGGCAAAGTTTTTCTTTTGCTCAAAAAAAAAATCATAAGGATAATTTACCATTGTATTTAAAGATGCAATCAGTTTAGATTTTTTTGGAAATGCCTTTTCTTTTGAGCCACAAAATGTATAAACACAATAGCAAGTCACAGCTTGCAGAAAACAAAGTTTACTAATTTCTAGGTATATAGGTCTCATCTTTTTTAAGGTTTATTATTTTTTTTTTTTTAGAGACAGAGAGAGAAAGAGCATGAGGCAAGGAGGGGCAGAGAGACAGGGAGACAAAGAATTCGAAGCAGGCTCCAGGTTCTGAGCTGTCAGCAGAGAGCCCGATATGGGGCTTGAACTTACAGACCATGAAATCATGACCTGAGCTAAAGTCGGAGGCTTAACCAACCGAGCCACCTAGGCACCACATAGGCCTCATCTTTAACCCTAATTTTGTAAGGGTTTTGGAAGTTTTCCAAATCTTAAAGCTTTTTTTTGAAATTTTTATTTAAATTCTAGTTAACATATAGGGTAGTATTAGTTTCAGGAGTGGAATTTAGTGATTTATCACTTACATATAATAAACACACAGTGTTCATCACAGTGCCCTCTTTAATACCATCACCCGTCAGCCCATTCCCCATCCACCTCCTGCCATCAACTCCAAATTTGTCCTCTACAGTTAAGAGTCTCTTATGGTTTGCTTCCCTCTCTTTTCTTTCTTTTCCCTTCCCCTATGTTCATCTGTTTTGTTTCTTAAATTTATTACATATGGGGGAAATCATATGGTATTTGTCACATGCTGACTAACTTATTTTGCTTAGCATAATACACTCTAGCTCCATCCATAACATTTCAAATGGCAAGATTTTCATCTTTTTTTGGTTGCGTAATATTCCATTGTGTATATATGCCAATCTTCTTTATACATTCATCAATCAATGGACATTTGGAATCCTTCCATAATTTGGCTCTTGTTGATAACACTGCTAAAAACATCAGGGTACATGTACCCTTTTGTATCCTTTGGGTAAATATTTCATAGTGCAACTCCTGGGTCATAGGGTGGTTCTATTTTTAACTCCTTGAGGGATCTCAAAACTGTCTTCCAGATTGGTCACACCAGTTTGCATTCCCACCAACAGTTTAAGAGGGCTCCCCTTCCTCCCAACCTCCCCAACATGTCAACATCTATTGTTTCCTGTGTTGCTAATTTTAGCCATTCTGACAAGTGAGAGGTGGTAAAGAAATTGAATCAGTAAACAAAAAGCTTTCAAGAAACTAAAGTCCAGGGCCAGATAAGTTCCTAGAGAAATTTTATCAGACATTTAAGAAACAGTTAACACCTATTCTTCTCAAACTATTCCAAAAAATAGAAATGGAAGGGAAACTTCCAAATTCTTCTATGAAACAAGCATTACTTTGATTCCAAAACCAGACAAAGACCCCAGTAAAAAGGAGTTTTACAGGCCAATATCCCTGATGAACATGAATGCAAAAATTTTCAACAAGATACTAGCAAATCAAATCTAATAGAACATTATAAGAATTATTCACCACTATCAGTGGGATTTATTCCTGAGCTTCAGGGGTAGTTCAATATTCACAAACCAATTAAGATGATATACCATATTAATAAAAGAAAAGAACCACATGATCCTCTTAATAGGTACAGAAAAAGCATTGGCAAAATATAGCCATTTTATTTTTGATAAAAATCCTCAACAAAGTAGGGATAGAAGGAACATACCTCAACATCATAAAGGTCATATACAAAAAAAGGCACAGCTAATATCATTCTCAATGAGGAAAAACTGAGATCTTTTCCTCTAAGGTCAGATACAAGACCTTACCATGGTTATTTAACATAGTCCTAGAAGTCCTACCCTCAGCAATCGGACAACAAAAGAAACAAAATGCATCCAAATCTGCAAGGAAGAAGTCAAACTTTCACTATTTTCAGACATTATATTCTATGTAGAAAACTGGAGACTCTACCAAAATTTTGCTAGAACTGATTCATGAATTCTGCAAAGTTTCAGGATATAAAATCATTAAAAAACCTATTGCATTTCTATATACGAATAATGCAGCAGAAAGAGAAATAAAAGGATAGATCCCATTTATAATAAGACCAAAAGCCCTAAGATACCTAGGAATAAACCTAACCCAAGAGGTAACATTATAGTTTTTCTTGAATATTTGCTATGTATAAAACACCATCTTTAATGTAAATAAATGTCTTACTTCAATTATAACACCATTGTTTGTAAGACCCACTATGTTACAGATATGTGCGTATACATGTGATCTTAACATTGTAGGATTTTTATTTATTTGTTTTACTGTGGCAAGAACACTTAACATGAGATCTATCATCTTAACAAAATTTTCAGTGTACAACACAGTATTTTTAACTATAGGCGCAATGTTGTATAGCAGATCTCTAGAACTTAATTTATGTCATAAGAAAGAAAACAGAACTCCCAAATAAACCAAGACATAATGCACTCTTCTCACATGACATTTTTATTCTGTATTTATGAAACATCTGTTTTCAGATATATTTAGCCATATGTTTATCTTATTTTACTAAGATAAACTAATTTTGTGAACTAATCAAATAGATGCCCTCAAATGCATCAAGAAATCAAGAAGTACCATAATGGGTGCTTAGTTAAAGCTCCTGGACTTCTCTGACTGAAGAACTTTGATCTGTGCAACAGCTTGGCCATCATCTACCCATAGTTTTTTGGGTTTTTTTTTTTTTTGGTCCTTTCATAATAAGGTGGGGCTATGATTTCAATCTGTGGTTTAAAATTAAATCTGGTGGCAATTTATTTTTGGAAATGTGCACAATGATGTGCTTTTCCTAAAACCAATCCTTATAATCTTGATCTCTTCAGTACTTTTAGCATTAATAGTACATGTTTGGCATCCTGAAGAATACTGCATATTCATTAACTTTCTTAGTACACTAAGCTAATGCTATCACTTTTCTCTAATTAAATTACTTGTCACTGTAAGTTAAGAATATTCTACTCAAATCAGCATGAAATATATGGAAAACCTATTTTTGAGACTTTAAATACAGTTCGGTGAGATGCATGAATATGTCACTACAGCCTTTCTTCCTTTGAAAATTTCAAGAATTTTCCGGGGCATTTTGAAACATCTTCTGGCCTCTCCTCTGTAACACTGCTTAGTGTATGATATTGTTCCCTGATATTGTTTTATAGGAAAATGTGAAATTATAGTCATTACTCCAAAGAAAACTATTTGCTTCACTAATATCTTATTGGTGCTTTATTGCTGTTTTCATACCTATTTCTTTCTTAAGAAAATATTGTTTCATGAATAATCATGGTGTATCATTTGAAATGGTACCTCACTCGTGTGTCATAGCTAAAATGCATGTAACTCAATCACCATGAAACCACATGAAGAGGTGTGACTAAGTATACCCAAGCATAGGAAATGAGAACTACATTGCTATTGTCACCTGGTCCACAGCTATTATAAGACACCATTACATATAAGAGAAATTCCAATTCCAGACATGTGAAATCATGAATACAGATGTAAATTACCCAAACCCAAGGATAGAGTCCAAGAAAGCAGCTGAGCCTCATGAGGAAGAAAAACCTGAAACAGTGTTTATATATATTCAGTTTCTAGTCTCTACTTATCTCTCTGCATCAGGTTCATTGTTCTCCTTCAACAGGAAAAGAGCTGCATCTCAGGGCTCATGTTCACCCTGTTATTCCTGGGTTTTCATGTCCTGCAATAGTTGAGTCACCTAGATTAGTCAATTCCACTTGCCAGCTCTAATGTATCAGGACTGTTGGGCTGGCTCTATGGCGTCAGCTCACCACTCCCAACCCAGTCACTTGGGTGAAGGGGAACGGGTCACAAGTAGCTAGATAAACTGATGTGTATTTTGGAAATGACTCCATTTGGAAAATGATTATTGTATCCTGGAAAATAGTCTACATCCTGTTCACTCTATCATGCCTTTTGCATAGTTCATGAGAGAAACATTCACTGAATTGTAGAATTCATTCATTCATTCATTGAGAGAGTAGTGATATAAAATTATTTTAGGAACCCTTTCTTACTCTAAATATGATTTGCTGCTTTCAAGCAGTAAATTTTTCTAAAGGATATTACTATCATTTGTCAATTGGAAATATAACATTTTGCAATGAAAGTAGTTACCAGGCAATATTAATCAAGCATTAAGGAACCACTTTACAGTTGACATTTGATTGCCTAAGTTGGGTAAATGTCTATTGACAATCAGTCACTTCTCCATAGATGTTATGAGAATCAAGGAAAGACCTATTATTGATAAACTGTATGTAAGAGACGTACAATTCATGTGTATGAGTTAGAGCACAATTCCGTATGTTGAGAGCAGAGATATAATTAGTGCACTATTCTCAGTTCTACAAACGATGTGGTAAAGAACTTAGCCAGAACCATCTCTTAGCTCCCACACAAGTAAAAAAAAAGGGAAGTACTTATGCCAAATGGAGTAATTAGAGCCATTGTGGCAGGAGGTCTTCTCACCCTAGAAAACATCTGTTAGGAACAGAATTGCATTTTGATGCCTCTCACCTGCAGTGTCTATCTATTTACAAACTCAGAAAAAGTCCAGAATAGCCCTTCTTTTTCAATACTGTTTTGCCCATTAGTAGAACACTTGAAACTGTGCTGTTGAATTTGAAAGAAAGACTCTGTTTCTGGAAAAACTAGTAGGGTGGGTGAGAAGTCCATCCCTCGCAGTTCAGCTCTTTCCAGCTTAGCCCCTGACAAACTGGTATGGCATATTGGGGTTGGGGGTGGGGCTAGTCAAGATCAAGCACACTGCCATTCTGGAGGGGACAGCCTGCAGATCCCATGTGGGTAGGTACTAGCGAAGTCGAAGCCAGGGGGACACTACAAAGGATGCTACTGGAAACTTTGCAAGAGTCTGAGGCTCCCTTGACCACTTTGCCAGTCAGTGAGTCTTTGGAAGTGCTAGCAAGAGCACAATCATGGATTGTTTGTATAAGCTTTTCAGTTCTGAGGAGGGATCGTTGATCCTTCTCTTTAGTCCCTGACTCCCCTGGCTGAGCACATCTAATGATCCAACAAAAGGGTTCCCAGAAAATGAGGGAAACTTACACCATGTGCTTGATCAGACTGCCTGTCCCCTTCCTTCAATTGTATGATCTTGCTTTATAGATATTGACACCTTGGGCACCATGGGGAATGCTTAATTGGCCTTCTATCCTTTTTGATTCCCCTCCTAGAGACTCAAATAGATAGGAGGCCAGCATGGCTTTTAAATATCAAAGGTGGAAGATGATGTAAACCCATTTTGAAATCTTTTAAAAATTCAGGATTTTGTGCTAATTCTTTACATTGTGTCAATCAGGTTAAATTATATAAACACGTTTTTCTGTAAAAATGCTTTTGTTCTTTTTTTCATATGACTACTTCAGATGAATAGCATAGATAGATGAGAGTAGGAAATGACTGAAAAAAATGAAGTTCTGACTACTAAATGGGACACTAATAACCACCACCATTATAAGGAAAATCAAAACCCTAACACCTGGGTGGGTGTGGAAGATTGAGGAGAGGGCATTAATATCTTCATTTATCAGAAATGCTCCTGAAAGCTTTTCCTCTCCCTGAAGCAAAATTCCCTGTGGTGCTTTTCTAAGATGTTGTGACTACTTTGAGGACAAATGAACGTCTGAGCCTATGGTCACATGTGGCAATACAGTGACACAATGGCAGATGACCTCTCCTCCTGCACTCTCCAATAGAACATCTCTAAATGCCATATACACTTATAACTCTGACAACTGACACCACGGACAAACTCAAATGTTGGAAACTGAATCCCTCAGGCAGTCCTTCCAAAACCAAGGACTGAAATAAATTATTTGGTCTGTACTGGGACCTTAGGGTAGGAGGCATCTTGATGGCAGGGTATGCTGGAGGTCCAGTTAACCTGACTGTCTCATTCACGTATGTCCTACTTGGAGTGCCCTAACCCTGTAAACTCTTTGTCTTCAGGAGACCACATGTACTCTCTGGGATTGTATTCATTGTGTGTGTACCCTGACCAGCATGAGATCATCTAAGCCCTGGAAAGCATTCTTGTCAGCTTCAACTTACCACCGGAGCTGTGCTGTGTCTCAGTTAATGCCTCAAGCCAGGTAAAAAATAATTTATTCAGAAACTTAAGGAAGAAACTTCCTGGTTCTCTAAAATAGACTCTAATGGGCTATGGGACATCTTTTCCTGGCTAGGTAATAATGTTCAAGACTGTGCTCCTTCCACCAGCAGGCTTGATCATCTTGATTGGAGTGATCTTGATTATGACCACGGTCTCTGTGGCCTAAGACTATATACAAGGTTCCTGTTATAGGCAGTTTCTCAAAGTCTGACTTTCTTGGGACCACCCAGGATAGCCTATGTTTCTCACTTAAGCACCAAAAATCAAAGTAATAGAGTTGGGGAGTCCAGCTCTTGGCAAAAAACATTGAATGATATTTCAGGCCCAATCAGAGGCAATGACAGATGCTCTTCCTTTCAGGCAAAAAGCTGCCCTCCCCACACCCATTTGGTGTAGAGACTGTGCATTTCAGCCTCTGAAGGGAGTTGCAGTGAAGGACTCAGACTCCCATGTCTGCATTCCAGGCCCAGACCCCACCAATCCCAGGCCTCTGCATTGGGCCCTGGGATGAGGTCCTCCCCAGGTGCATTTGCAGAGATGTCTTTAAAAACATTTTCTCTCCTCATACCCAGAACTCAGACTTTGTCCTCCTAGCCCTTCTTCCTCTCCTTTCGTGTAGCCCCGGGGTCCATAAAATGCTAGAAATCTCTTGTTTGGGGGCCTCCTGAGCAGCGAGACAACTCTCCCATCTGTGCTCATATATCTGAACCTTGCCTGGTGTCATCCATGGGAAACATACCTCTCTTTTTGGCCTCTTGCTTATACTACAGCTGCACACGAATAAAGGCTTAACTGATACTATCATTTTGGCTTGTTGTCTTAATCAACCACTCTGACTCCTGGAGAGGTTCTCTTTGTCCAGATCAAGCTCTCTCTTGACAGCAAAAATGGGTAAAAAGATCGCTGTATCATCTCTCTTTCGGACTATGGCACCATAATACAAAGATGAGTGTTTCAGAGCTTATATATTAAGAACACTCAATTTGATTGTTTTTGCTCAGTTAAGAGGAAATGTCAAGGTTAGAAAACAAATCAGTTTCTTAAAAGAAGGAAGGAAGGAAGGGGAGAAAGAGAAAAAGAAATGAAAAGGAAGGAAAGTTAGACTATGGGCCTTATGATAAATAACACTTTTAAATAAAATCAAGCTATACACCAGTTGAAATAACAACAGAAACAATACTACACATCATGATATCATGATCAGAATGGAAAAATAATGTTACCACTACAACAATCTATATAATACCCTTTTAAAAACATACAGGATTCTCCAGCTGCCTGGGTGGCTTAGTTGGTTAAGTGTCCGACCTTGACTCAGGTCATGATCTCACAGTTCGTGAGTTTGAACCCTACTTCGGGCTCTATGCTGACAGCTCAGAGCCATGACCCTGCTTCTGATTCTGTGTCTCCCTCTCTCTCTGCCTCCTCCTCTGTACTTTCTCTCAAAAATAAATAATATTTAAAAAAATTTAATATAAATAGGGTTCTAAAAAGGAAGTAAAGATAAAAAATTATATATATTGTAGTTACACCATAACCAACTAACAACCAACTTTGCTAATGATTTTTAAATCATATTTACCCACAATGAGGGAAAAAAATCTCTCATATGATACTGTTTTGTGATCCATGCAGCACACACATTATCCCTAAATCATACTCACAAAATATTTGGTAGGCCCTTGGATGAATAGATAAGTCCATAATGTTAATATGGTCGGAGGACCGGGTAGAACAAACAAAAATTTCCAGAAAGGAGGTTACTTTAAAACGCAAGATTCTCAATATAACCTGCAATCTATAGTTATGGTTTATGTGTTCTTTACATGCATCTCACACTGATTTTTATCTCATATCTCAACTATTCTCCTCCAGATCATTTTTCAGGAGAGTACAAAGCCCAGTATCCATCTAAGATTATTAACTTCTTGTTTCACAAGTAACACTATTCCCTAAGGGTGTGCCCACTTCCGAATGTTTGGTGCCCATAATTCTGATAGAGACAAAATATAGAAGAAAAAAGAAAAAGAGTTCATTTTGTCACTTAATCTATTTGTTGCATCCTGCAGACTTTGAAGATGATTCATCATAGCACTACATAAGAGTAAAATAGATGATTTAGGAAAGAATAAGTACAATGACTCCACTAATTAGACTCTGGTGAACAATCAAACATCAAAGCAAATCACTAATGAGCAGAAGCAAAGAAAGAAGATACACAAACCTGACAGTTTCTGCAATAGAAAATTCTGTCTGAAGTCCTTTCCATAGCAACCAGACAGAGGTGGCTAAAGAGATGAGCCTACTGTCTTGTAGGCTTTAGATAACATGGTTGTGGAAACTCCTGCAATTGTTACTGGAGGAAGTCACTAGTTTTGACTACAGTTGAGGTGGAGAAGACAGATATCAGAGCTAGACATATTCTTAAAATTATCATATAGCATATTATTATGTACACACTTTTGAAATATTTTTGATTAAACACTCATACATTCATTTTCTGGGAGTGCTTGACATACAAACTTTCAAAGATGTATTAATTGATTATTTCCAGTAACTGTTCTTTTTAATGGTGTCCAGAATCTTCACCATTAGAAACAATACAATATTGCTAAAGATTAGGTATACAACCTAAATATATATTAAAATCAAAGTCTATAAATTAGATCACCTTCCTGGTGTACTTTCCTCTCTGAAACTCATTTTCACTAGTTTTAATTTTACTCTATAACCAGACTTTAGCTTATAAATCTAGACTAAAATTAATGTTGTTCTAAATGGGAGCAAATCAATTTAATTCAATATCTGGGAGGATTCAAACTATGCAGCAATCTTCTGCTACCTCACACAGTACAGATATTGATTTGCACAGCCTAAACCATCATAAATAATTGATTTGAATCCATAGTTGCACACTTGGAATTTTATTTCTCTTTTCATGTTTTGTATCTTGAATGGGTCACCCTCATTTTTTTTTTACATAAAAGTTGTACATGTTTTAAACTTCACATTCTCTGAATGGCCTTTCTCATTATTTATACTAGAATATATGTTTTAATCTACTTTGTTCCTGAGGTTTAGGACTGTACTTACAGTCACACCTGAAAGTCTGAGCAGCTGCCATGATCTATGATTTAAAATAATGAGGAAAATTTCTCCATTGAAATAATTACCATATAAATTTTTCCAAGATTTCTTGGGCTTCAAGATTACACTCCTCTGACAATGTATTTTTATGTTAATGTAATATTCTTCATTACAAAGGATTCTATCCTTTCTGTGGTTCTGTGCCACAGTTTTAAAAATTGAAGAACACAGAAAAAATGTATTTTATTGAGTGTTAACACATCACTTGAATATAATTTAAATGCTTTTTATGTAGAGTAATTATAAGAAACTTTTTTATACATTCTTATCTTCCTATATCCTTTCAACGAATAAGAGTTCACTCTGTCCTACTTACCATGTTAGATATATGAGATACAAACATGAACAAAACATAGTCCTTGTTCTTCAAATATTCGAAGTCTACTAAGGAGAAAGAGGAAGGAAATTATAAGACAATCTAGTTAGTGCTGCAATAAAATATGAATAGTGGTTATAATTGTATAACACATCCATTGATGCTACAAATTACTTGTACATATTTTTTGAATAGCCATCACTGAAAGAAGATATTTCCTATAAGAAATAACTAAAATATTCTTGAATTGTAAATCATAACATCATTTCCTAAAATGGTTTGATTTAAAGTTTATTCACAACTAGCAATACTCAAAACTAAAAAACAATATTAAAGCTTACTATGCAAGGTGTTTAATCCTTTACATAAGTTTTTCCATTTTATCCCCATAATTACCTTAAGAGGTAAGTCATATTAAATTTAATATTGATGATTAGTACATAATATTCAAAGTTTTGACAACTAGGGCTGTTTGAGAAATGACCTTGAAAATAGTTTACCTCAAGTATTCATATCACAAGTATGAATATTGATCGCTTATGTGCTGTAATTAAAATTACAGTGAACACTTGGATAAAAGTAAAATACATTACTTACAGCATGGGAGAGAATAACTGAACTTAACCTAAATTTGAGTAATCACTTTAATAAAAATTACATGTAACAGAAATAAGTACAAAGTATTTCTTTTCAGATGGGAAAAACCCCAATATTACACTTTCAACAACTGTGAAGAGTATGAGATTTGGGCCTGTTTGCAAGCTCACGTGTAAATCTGATGTTTCGCTGGAGGTGACTCTGCTGAGTTCTTGACCATATGTACCACTTACCTTTGGTAGGTGAGGCTTTGGGGTCTCCTCTGACCTTGTCATGGTTGTATTTGGAACGGACCTACCCCCAAACAGAAATTGCGAGCTACAGAGTTGTAAACCCTCCATGTGCAGGTATTAATTTTCAGCAAAAGCATTGCAGCAAGTTGGTAGCTGCTTCTCCAAAAGTGTGTACCAGTGACACACAGGGAGGGTACAAGGCAAAACCTCAAAGGGGCTTCTCTGGACGGTGGCTGCTTCCCTCCACCAGAGACACCAGCCAAAATCACCAGTCACAGATTCTTGTATTGTCTCCAATGTCTAGTGTGCAGTAAGGTGCTGGGACTCCAATTAAGTAGCGGTTATTCTTTGAGAGGGAATTGCTAATCTACTCAAATAATTCAAGAAAATTTACTTGTCGAGAGGACCCCAGAATTCTGTCAGGATTTGCCAGTCATCCCTTCTGAGGGAGAAGTGATAACACTATAGTCAGGCCATGGAGACAGACTTCTCACTTGCCTGAGAGGAGGGTGTCACTCATGCTGTGAAAGCTTTTGACATCAGAGGGGGACACATGAAATTCCCATCCGCTCTTTAGAGGCAGACACTAGGAGAGGGCGTCACACTAGCATTTCTCTATGTCTAGCTCTTCACAGTTGAGGATAATGTCCTCCGGCACTTATGGGATGGAGAGCACAGGCACAAGACACACCAATTCCTACTAAACATTCAGATGGACGAGCAATAGCAATACATTGAATTGGCCCACAGGGTTCCTTCTATAGGCTCATGTTAGTTCCTCTCCTCCATGTTTTATTATTTAATATTCCTTTTCTTTATTTTTTTAATCCTAGAGACAAAGGCTTTTGTTACAGCACAACAGGCAAATGAACTTAATGTTCGTTCTCATCCCTGGAGTTTCACAGTAAAGATGCAGAGGTGAGCTCAAGGGGATGTTGTGCAAATAGTGGGCTCCTGACACAGCCGGAAAACCGCAAGTCCAGAAAACCCACTATTTTAAAGAGAGTTGCTAGAAAACCTATTCAACCTTAATCTGAGAGGATAGTATTTTTATTATTCTGGTCAGGAAACAAATTTGCTTTCCACCCTGGAGGGAGATGCTTTTCTATCTTCCAAGACTGCTATCTCCTAACATCCGTGAAAATATTGTATGGCTCTAAAGCTGACACAAGACATGCAGAAATATGTCAGACTCACAAGTTCCATAATGAGAGACATATTGTAATTCTGGATCTCTCACGGACTATGGCTTCACTAAGGGAAGGACCTAGTTTCTTGTTCCCATGATTTTAATCACAGTTTTTAAATTACTTGGAACATAACAGGAACTTGATATTTGTCAGTAAGTGAATGAAATGAGGTGTAATAAAATCGAATCTGTATTTTAGTAGAGGATGACATACTTTAGAACTATAGTGGTAATGGTGGTCTGAAACACATACGAAGCTTCACAGTTAAAAGCTATCACTATTGGGCATAATCTATTAAGTTTTATTTTTGATTGTTGCATGGCTAAATTTGAGCACACCCCTCCCCGCCGTCCTGCAAAAATCTTGTCATATTAAGCAGCAAAATTTCCATGGTATATTCTTCCTTCTCTCTCTTTTTATTTTCTCTTTTGTCCTTTTTGAAACACAGAGGTAGTTCTTTTAGATTTACATTAGAATATGTTGCATTACATTAATGGATTACTTATAAAAAGAATGTTAAAAATCTGTATGAGTTTTTAAGGAAAAGTTCTATATTCTATATTAGATTTAAATTGAAACAATAATTAAAAACAGTGTTTTCCTTATCTTTATTTTAGAATTTTAATTCATCCTGCATTAAGATAACATTTGGCATTAAACTTCATCATACATAAATTTACTTCTAATATTGAAAATCAATAGAGAATCAAGGCTTTGGTATAATTTAGAGCTAATGATATGCTAGAAAAAGAAGAAACTAAGTAAATGATGATTATAAGTAGCACATCCTTTCAGATAATTAGCAAGGAATATAGCAACAATAGAAAGCATACAAAAAATTATTCTGTTAAATCTAACATTCAACATTAAGCAGCAAACTTGAGGTTACATTGTATAACTTACTCTTTTCAGCACGTTTGAAGGGTTTCTAAATGTTTTTAAACTTTGAGCTTAGTAGGTTCCATAAATAACCTAAAAATGTATTCCGGAGGTTTTAAGGATATTTTACATTTCTTCATAAAACCAACCTAAGACAAGGACATGGCTTGTATTCTGAAGAAAACTTGTAACAATATTTGTATAATTATCTAAAAGATACACATGCAAAAAGTTCATTAGTAGATGAGAATTAAGGAGCCCTTTGTGTAAATGCTACTCTGATTATTTAATCTTTGTGGGGAAATTTCATTTGTTCCTCAGTCCCTTATGACATCATTTCGGTAATTTTCATATATTTTCACTAGATTGGACTTATGTGTATACAATAACAAATAAAATAAGAGAGTGTTTCTTAAATTTCTAGGCAAACATAGGCAGACCTAACATAAAGAAATATCTCTCTTATCATTGTCTATTTTTCAGGGTTCTCCAGAGAAAAAAGTGAGATGTTTTATAGCCTTCCTTGTCAACAATGATAAATGCCACTGGGAGAAATAATTTAGAACTATAAGGAACATCCCTGGGGTATAGAAACAATGATTAAATTTTAGAACAATGGCATAATCTCTTACTTATTGAATATTATTGGAGAAATAAAAACTATCCACAAAAAACTGAAGTGAAAACTAAAGGATCACTAACCCACTCCCTCATGAGTGTGTGAAAGATTTCCTTATAAATATCTGAAGCCAAAGCATTATCACCACAATCTGTTTATTATCATTTATAAAAGATAATTTAATAGATTTTTGGAAAAAATGAACGTCATAATAAAGTATGCCATAAAGTAGAAAAACAATTAAAAATATTCTCCCAGACATAAACATTGACATTAAGTCAATCATATTCAAGGTATCTGTGTTTATGTACATAGAAATACAAATAATGAGGAATATCTTATATGGATAGCTTTATTGACAGGAGATAAATTCCATCAGATAATGACCATAAAGGAGAGTCTGGAGTCCAACAAAGGCAGATTTATTAAGTTGCCAAGGCAAAAGGGGGTATTCGAGAGGAACCACTGACTTTTTATCACCAAACAGAAGAAGAGGCAGTATTGATAATAGGATTTGGGAAAAGGATTTGTGTTTTAGGTCAAATTTAAGTAAAGCAGTGGTTTGACAGTCTCAGCAAAGAGGACTGTTTGTAAAGTGTTTAATGTCAGGTCTTGATAGTTTAGTTGGAACCAGAGTCCTGTTTTTCTTAGCAACTAGAAAGTTAAGATAAATGTGGAATACTGTGTTTGGAAACCCCGTGGCTGAAATCCTGTTCCTGGATTGGAAGGAGAGGCTGCTTCTGCTCGTCCAAGTGACTAAGATCCTTCAGGGAATAGTGTAGAGTTCCATTACATACTTCTAATAATCTATGCTTTTAAAGACTGTTCCCTGAGCATCCCGTCTTTTGTTAATTGAAATAAGTAGAATTTGCATATTAATAATGGAATCAAGCAGTACACACATTTTAGGAAACATATTTGATTTCTTCCTATATTTAACAAAAGAGAAAGGCTATCACAATGCAACAGGGCTAAGAGTGATATGATTCAGTCACAAATCTCTCCCTCAGAATATGGTAATCATCATTCTATTGTCTTCTAGTATTGAATCTTCTGTGGAAAAATCAAAGATCAGCCTGATGTTTTCATTTAATTGATATTTCCTACCTCTGCTCTGGATAATTATTTTTAATTTAAATTTTTGGTGTTTCTGTGTTGTTTGCTGAGGAATTTTAATATTTAATCCACCTAGCCACAGATATCATAGTCCTGTACAAATATAATTTCCGGCATCATATCGGGTCAACAATGAAGCATAGACCTAAGGGAACGTGTACTTTCATCTGAACATTAGTTATGTTACCTCCCCTACTTTATTTAACTGATTATCCAGAAGCCCTCACCATTTGACTCCAAAGATGGATGAGGTAACAGGACTTGTATTTTTATATCCTATTTTTAATAGTTTGCAATGCAGAAGGATCTTTTCTTGGGAACCTCACCTGGTCTTCCTCATTTCCAGAGGATCACGTGCTGTTTGTTGTATCTGTTTGTAGTTCTGCAAAGCCCCAAGCCTATTGTTGGTATTGATGACCCTGTGAATGTTTCCTCCCTACTTAGCTAGCTACTATTAAGCCAGATGAGTTCAGGAACAGAAGCCTCATTCTCCTCAGATCTTGGTGGGGGGAGAGGCTTGTTTACACTTATGAGCTTTCTGGACATTTTTCTTTTTCCTGAACTGCCGGCTTATTTTCTCCTTTTGATGACCTTGAATTTGGGGTATGTGAATAAGCAGTTCCAGGATTTGGCCAACATGTCTTCTTTTCCAAACTTTATTTCTGTCGGGTTTCTGTACAGATAAAGCCAGAGAACTCTGCCAAAATCTCTTGTTCCATGCCCTCTTAGTGTATGAGATTTGGGTAGCTTTGCTTTTATGTTGTAGACAGTAACTTTCACTACCTTCTCATTATTGTTAAAAAAAAATTGAGAGTGCAAGTGTGAAAGAATTCTCTTTGATAGAAAAAGGGGAAATTATGTGAAATCTGGAATCATTCTAGCATCTTTACTCAGATCTTAATTTATAACATTTAAAGTATTAAAGGCTTAAAACTGGTTACAAGAGGGAGTATAAAATAAGGAAAATTGTATTTCTCTTACCAGGGATGCTAGCATGTTTTGCTAGTTTTATTTAACTGTATCTTTCATATTACATTCTTATTTTTCAAGCTTTTCATTAAAGCATGTACAATTTTAAATTTGTTAAAAAAGTTTATAATTATAAACAATTTCCCAACATTGTTTGCTGTTGTGTTGCTGTCTTTGTAATGAATATCATTCTAGCTTTAAATATTTCTTGAAAGCAATTATTTTATACCGTTTAAAATATTTTTATGAGTCATATTTCAGAATGGTGATTATAATGTTATTGAAATTGTGTAGATAGCAGATGTGAAGTGAGGATCTGATGAAATATTAGAGTCCTTAATGTTCAAACATAATTATTGCCATTTTCCATAAAATAGGAAAAATATTCCCCATTAATAGTAACCATAGTATTAAGAATATTCATCTTTCTATAGAGTTCCCATAGTATTGATTATCTAATTATTTCCCACACACCTTTCCCTTTTACTATATTAATAGAACATTACTGAAAGCTTACAAAGTTTTTTTTATCATGTTATCATACCCCCTCAACTTTTTTCTCAGTAATATGACTGATTTATCCTTCACCAGAGTATCCCAAAACATTCCTTTTTTTATTGTGAAGATTCTTGACAATTCTTGAACCAAATCACATACTGTTTAGCAAAACAGTGTTCTAATTTCACTTGTCCTTTTGATTAATTATTGGAAGTTTATAGTTTCCTGCCTCTCTTGTTCCCTGTTCCCTTTCACAGCACAGACTCTCTCTATCTCTCTCTCTCTTAAATATATATATATATATATATATATATATATATATATATATATATATATATATATATATATATTTAAAAACATTTGTAGAAACAATCTTTATATTACATAATATTTCTTTCAATTTTGGCTTTTATCTTCTTAAATATACTGTGAAGAAAAGTAAATACTATTAAAAAACTTTTTTTACTTTAATGTATATTTTTAAAGACAGAGACAGAGCACAAGTGAGGGAGGGGCAGAGAGAGAAGGAGGCACAGAATCTGAAGCAAGCTCCAGACTCAGAGCTGTCAGCACAGAGTCCAACACGGAGCTTGAACTCACCAACTGTGAGATCATGACCTGAGCCGAAGCCAGATGCTTAACCAGCTGAGCCACCCAGGCAGTCCAAGAGTAAATACTATTTTAGAACTTCAATGTAAGTAGTGTATCAATTTCACTTAATTTTCTTCTGATAACATGACCTGACCTACCTCTGAAATTCAAATATGAACTCTTATAAAAATCCCTGAAATGAATTGTCTGAAGCTATAATAACTTTTAATCGCCTTATTTTTATAAATTCATTCAATTTGTATAAATTTAATAATTTTCTAAATATATAATTATATGCTTCAAATACTCATTTCCGACTACATATACCCTCTGCCTTCCCATCTCCACTCCCATTACTCTCCTGAAATACATTTGGTACTTTTTTTCTTACATATAATCTTAACTGTGGGGACTCAAATATTCCCAGCAGGTTTCCACTTTTTTTCTTTAGTAAACTAGAACTTCTCTTTGGTGGTCTCTCTTCATTTTTTATCTTTTATTTATTTTTTTTAGTTCAAACTTCTCCCAAAGCTTAGATATTCTCCCATCAACTATTCTTGCTAAAAGTCTTTCCAGTGAATTCAGCTAGTTATTGTTTCTTTGACAACAATATTCCTTATAGATATACATAGCTTTCTTAATATTAAATAACTTGCAAAATACTAATATGCCAAGTTACACTTTCACAATTTTATGTAAAACCTTTATTATATACTTGCTTTCAGTTTATCAGAAATGGATGTTTTTAATTTTACTATATCTATTTTTATATTATGGAAATTTCTACATATGACTTAGTTTTATTATTTAACATTACTTCCTACAGTTGAGTTAATAAGTTTAGGTTTAAGTGGGAGAACAACAAAAAACAATGAGAAAAAAAAACTAGAAAGCTGAAAATACTTATCCTTGTCTTTTTATAGGATATGGCGGCCTCAGATTACCACATTTGAACCTGTAGCAGTATGTTTAACAAACAGACCTCTTTTAGAAATTACAATTACTGAGTATATATTTTTAATAATATTGAAAAACAGGAACTGATTTAAAAAACTATATACACTCAGTGTACTAAAATGGTAAACCTCTTTCTGTCACAAAGTATTGTACTCAGAAAAAAAAAACATTCCTTCATTTTTGCATGTATTATGAATGACCTCTATATGAGATTAAGAAGGTCAATGTCATGTTTTCAAAAATACTAGGATTTATGTGAGAACAGTGGCAGTGATAAGCATAGCAAAATTAAAAATCACAAAAATCATAAACTTATATTGTCTGTTATCATAAGTAATTAGTAAACCGATTATTTATATTCATTCCTAGATCAGCAAAGTCCTAGAATACTTGTAATGAATTCAATGAGGGCACGTAATAAAAACTTGAGTGAAAATAAAATATTTAGCATTACTTTGGGTATGAAAAAGCCAATGACCCTATTTTTATTCTTAAATTTGCAAAAGCATGAAGTGCCTGGGTGTCTCAGTTGGTTAAGCATCTGACTTCAACTCAGATCATTATCTCACAGTTTGTGAGTTTGAGCCCTGCATCAGGCTCTCTACTGTCAGCTCAGAACCTGGTTGATGTTCTCTGTCACCCACTCTCTACTCCTCCCCTGTTCATTCTCTCTTTCTCTCTCTCTTTCTCTCTCAAAATAAATGAATAAATTTATAAAAATATGCTCTAATACAGAAATGTATGATTGTTTCCTGAGTTAAGACTATGACTTTTGTTAATTAAGTTTTTAAATTTTAATTCCAATTTAGTTAACATACAATGTTATATTAGTTCCAGGTGTACAATAGAGTGATGCAACAATTCTATGCATTACCCAGGGCTCATCATGAAAAGTGCACTCTGAAACCCCTTCACCTATTTAACCATCCACCCACTGGCCTTCCCTCTAGTAAGCCTCTAGTTACTTTCTGTATTTAAGAGTATTGGTTTGTGTCTTTTATTTTCCCTTTATTTGTTTTGTTGCCTAAATTCCACTCATAAGAGTGAAATCTTATGGCATTTATCTCTCTCTGACTTTTATGCTTAGCATTATACTCTCTAGATCCATCCATGTTGCTAAAATGGCAATATTTCATTCTCTTTACGGTTGAATTCTATTCTATTGTATATATAAATTCCACCTCTTCTTTAGCCATTCATCTATCCATGGACACTGTAGCTGCTTCCATAATTTGGTTATTGTAAGTAATGCTGCAATAAACATAGGGTGCATACATCTTTTTTTCAAGTTAGTGTATTTGTATTCTTTGGATAAATAAACCCATTAGTGTAATTAAGAGATCATAGGGTAATTCTATTTTTAACTTTTTGAGGAACCTCCATAAAGTTTTACACAGTTTGCATGTCTACCAACAATGCACAAAAGTTTTTTATTTTTTCTCCATATCCTCACCAATACTTGTTTCTTGTGTTTTGTTTTGTTTTGTTTGGTTTTGTTTGTTTGTTTGTTGTTTGTTTTACTTTAGCCATTCTGATAGGTGTGAGGGGATATCCTTGAAGTTTTGGTTTGAATTTTCATGACGATTAATGATGTTGAGCATCTTTTCATGTGTCTGCTAGTCATCTGTATGTCTTCTTGGAAGAAACGTCTCTTTGTGTTTTCTGCCCATGTTTTAAATGAATTATCTGTTTTTTGGGTGTTGAATTGTATAAGTTCTTTATAGAATTTAGATATTAGCCCCTTATTGGAAATGTCATTTAAACATCTTATTTCCCCCATTCAGTAGGTTGTCTCTTAGTTTTGTTTATGAGACTTTCTTCTTTTGCTGTACAAAAGCTTATTATTTTGATGTAGTCCTAGTACTTTAATTTTGCTTTTGTTTCCCTTGCCTCAGGGGACATATATAGAAAAATGTTACAGATGAAGTCAGAGAAATTACTGGCAGTTCTCTTTTCTAGTACTTTTGTAGTTTTAGGTTTTACCTGTAGGTCCTCAATCCATTTTGAGTTTATTTTTGTGTATGATGTAAGAAAGTGGTCCAGCTTCATTCTTTAACATGCAGCTGTCCAGTTAGACTATGACTTTCTTAAAAAAATAAATATTATCTGAAGCTTCAGTGTTTTATATCAAAATACACCAGGGAATTTTTATTTCTGTATTATGTGCATATTTACACTTTTAAAAAGGACTTTGAGATTTAGAAAATAATATTATAATCCTTTTCAAAGCAATACTTAGGATATTAATACATAGCTTCAAAAGATTATAAATGATAACTTCATATTTATGTCTGAGTTATTTTAAGGTACCATGTATACGAAGAGAAGAAACCTCATTGACAGTTACAAATAAAAATAGTTTTAACTAAAATATCTATTTTCATTTTCTCCTGAGAGGTACTATACCTAGGTATTATCTTCAAGCATGTCAGTTAGTCATAATTGAACAAGATATAGATAGGCTATAATTTTTCATCTTTATTTATTATTTTTAATGAATAAAATGTATTGTCAAATTGGCTTACATACAACAGCCAGTAGATAAGCTGTAATTTTTAATAAATTGAGAAAATTAAATTCCCTGAAACATTTCTTGTTTCCTTTCTTCCAACATAAATATATATTTTGTACCTTCTTCTATGTGTATTAAAAAAAGTAAAAAGGTGTAAACAAATTCTTATTATATTCCAATTTAGACAAAAGCATCTTATTTGACATATGAATGTGGTATTGTACTTCCATTAGCCCCTACCAAAGAGTGCGCTTCTCATTTCAATCATTCTCCCCTATTTCCCCAGAATGGGACAACAGAAGAGAATTTTATCAGAAAGACCCTCCTACTACAATGTGATCTCAGTAAAAAAAGGAAAAAAAGAAAGGAAAATAAAGAAACTATAGACAAAAGAATTAAAGACTGTAATGTACTTCAGTATTCATTTCTTCCTTTGAGTAATCAAATTGCTTATCCCCTAAGCATTTACTAGGCCTCTACTTCCACTTTCTCATTTCTCTCTTAGAAATTATAGTTGAGGGGTCAGTGGGTGGCTCAGTTGGTTAAGCCTCAGACTCTTGGTTGCAGCTCAGGTCATGATCTCGTGGTTTGTGAGTTGGGACCCCACATAGGGCTCTGTGCTGTCAGTGCAGAGCCTGCTGGGATCCTCTCTCTTCCTCTCTCTCTGGCCCTCCCTTGCTTGTTCTCTCTCTCTCTCTCTCTCTCAAAATAAATAAATAAACCTTAAAAGTGATGCCTCAGCTCAAAATGAGAAAGAAAAAGACTATTATAATTGAACATCATGTAAAGAGGCAGTTTAGAGCATGCAATGAACATGAAGCAGTTTAGAAGGAGGAATAAGCAAGATGAAAGAAGCCAGGTCCCTCAGTGACCTCATGCAACTGTGTTGACTACACATAATTTGAGACTATTTGCTAACAAATATAATAGTGCATTTGTTCATAATTATGTAAAGACGTTTTGACATATTGTGGAAAAGTTTGTAGATCAAATATTGTGACTAAAACTGTTAATTTTTTTCTTATAATTAAACATGAAAATTCATTCCCCCAAATACTTTTTGCCAGGTTATTAGCTAGTTGTTTTTTTTTTTTCTTGAGATATGAACCTTCCTTAGTAATCTACCAATATGAAGATTTGGGAAGTTCTAACAAGAAGAGACTATATACACTCATCCCTTATAAGCTTTCATGTTTCCCCTACTGTGTGAGAGAGACAGAAAGGAAAGAAGAACTTGAGAAGATTGGGTGAAGATAAAAACTACGTGAAATCATTTTTTAAAAATATGGAATGGTTTATCACTCCTGGGCCCAAACTGAAGTAATACTGTTGATACTGATGCCAAGTTACCTTTAATTTATGTTAAAAACTCAACAGTCAAATAATTTGAATGATTTTACATCATATTTGTCATCAATATTTGTATATAACAGAAACTTATGATAGGGTTAAAATAAAATAATTTACAAAGATAATGCAAAAAAATAAGCACTGGTGATTTAAAGAATGCTCTAAATACATAATATATTTAATAATTAACTCTTAAACTTTAGAGTTTTAATTTGATACATAATTAGTAACCAGTATGAAGGTGACTTGCTTTTGCTATATAATGAATTTCACCAAAAGTCTGAATATAGCCACAAAACAGGGTAGAAGCTATTTTCACCTAATATTTTATGCATGGCATCACAAAAGACTTTATATCTTTTAATGAATTTAATTGCCTATTACAGATGAGAGAACGATGAGAGCTTACATGGAAAACAAAATTAGTCCTCCCAGAAATCTATTTTTATATTCTAGATGGACGGGTGTCTTAGTCTGCACTGGTTACTTTAACAAAAACCCACAGACTTGGTACATTATAAGAAACAGAAATGTACTTTTCACAGTTCTGGAGGCTAAGAAGTCCATGATCATAGTGCCAACATAGTTGCACTTTGGTAAGAGCCCTATTCCTGTCTCATAGCTGACACCTTTTTGTTGTGTCCTCACATGATGGAAGAAGCTAGGAAGTTCTGTGGTATCTTTTTGAAAGATTTATTCATGGAGGCTTCACCATCATGACCTAGACTCCTCCCAAAGTCCTCACCGCCTAAAAGCATTTCATCAGGCATTCAGATATCAACATATGAATTGGGGCAGCAATAATCAACAAGATAAATTTGAACATCAGATATTAAACTTAATCAAATGAACAAGCTGCACAAATATAAGAAGCATGGTTAACTTAGATGACCATTTTTTAACATGCCATATTATTAACAAGTAGAAATAAAATTTTATTTAAAAAACACATTGTGCCACTTTCTTGCACCATATACAAAAATAAGTTCAAAATGGATGAAAGACCTACATGTGAGATAGGAAACCATCCAAAAAAAAAAAAAAAATCCTAGAGGAGAACAGAGACACTAACCTCTTTGCCATCAGCTGTAGCATCTTCTTGCTAGATATGGATCCTGAAGCAAGGATAATGAAAGCAAAAATAAACTACTGGGACATCATCAAGATAAAAACTTCTGCACAACAAATTAAACAATCAAGAAAACTAAAAGACACCCTTCAAATTGGGGGAAGATACTTGCAAATGACATATCTGATAAAGGAATAGTACCCAAAATAGAGGAAGAACCTATAAAACTCAACACCCAAAAAAACAAATAATCCAATTAAAAATGGGCAGAAGACATGAACAGACATTTTTCCAAGAAGACATCCAGATGTCTAACAGATACATGAAAAGATGCTCAATGTCACTCATCATCAGGGAAATATGAATCAAAATCACACCGAGATACCACCTCACACCTATCAGAATGGCTGAAATTAACAACACAGAAAACAGCAGATGTTGGCAAGGATGCAGAGAGAGGGGATCTCTCTCATACTCTTGGCAGAAACCCAAACTGGCGTAGCCATTCTGCAAAACAGTATGGAGAACTCTCAGAATGCTAAAAATAGAACAACCATATGATCCAGCAACTGTACTACTAGGTATTTACCCAAAGGATACAAAAAGACTGATTCAAAGGGAAATGTGTATCCTGATGTTTAGAGCAACACAATCAACAGCCAAATTAAGGAAAGAGCCTATATATACATATGTACATATATATATATGCGTGTGTGTATACACGTATGTGTGTGTGTGCGCGCGCGCGTGTGTGTGTGCAAGGGAATATTACTCAACCATTAAAAAGATTGAAATTTTGCCATTTGCAACGATGTGGATGGAGCTAGGGTATATTATGCTAAGCGAAATTAGTCAGTCAGAGAAAGACAAATAACATATGATTTCACTCATACATGGAATTTAAGAAACGAAAAGGATGAACATAGGAGAAGGGAAACAATAAAGAAAGGGAAGCAAACCACAAGAGAGTCCTAACTATAGATAACAAAATGAGGGTTACTGGAGGGCATGCGGGTGGTGGATGGGCTAAATGGGTGATGGGTTTTAAGGTAGGTACTTGTGATGAGCACTGGGTGTTGTATGTAAGTAATGAATCATTAAATTCTACACTTGAAAAAATTTAAAAAGCACAATTTGTTAGAAAAAGAAAAAGAAAAAGAAAGAAAAAGTGCATTGTTAATTCACCAAGTAATTTGTATCACTTTTTTAGCATTATAGGGAAGAGCCATCACCATTAACCATAATCGATTCCAATAATAATCAATAATTTTAAGTGTTGTTTTTCTAGATCTAGAAATCATGATTACTGAAATTTTTAAAAACTCTCAGATGCCTCTTAATATATATTTTTGTAGGCTATCTATAAGTACAGTTGATTCTCATTATTCATGTTTGTAAGTACAATTGATCTTCATTATTTACAAATTACACATTTGAGAATTCTACGCACTCAAATTAGTTTGTAATAAGTCAATAATCACAACAAAAACTTTTGAGTTTCCAGCTGTGTATGCTCCCAGCTGAGGGAGAACAAATTGATATTCTGCCTTCTTGTTTGAGCCCTCATACTACAAACACATGTCCTGTTAGCAGTCTATTTAGTGCCATGCTTTTCACATTTTCTGAGTTTTCTGTTAGTGTTTTCATCCTTTCAAAGAGTCCCAGTTTGCTTAAGTGCCATTTAGTGTTTTGAGGCATAAGTAGGCTGTCACTTGCTTTAGGGACAAAATATGCATATTCATAAAGTTTGGTCAGGAATAAGCCATGGTACTGTTGGCCACAAGTTCAGTATAAATGAATCAACTGTATATTAAGTTATATAACATTGGACACAAACACACTAAAACAAGTTTACTTACAGATAAGTGGACGAAAATATTGTGACTACTGGTTTGTAGGAACCTAACTCTCTATTTCTCTTGGGAGCAGTGGGTCCGTATTCATTAGTTAATTCAGCACTCATGGCAAATTTATGGAATATAATGAATGCAAGTTGAGAAGCAATTGTAGATTTGTATTAATTTCATAGAAATGTAAGTGAATTTGATTCTTGATATAATTTTTAAGATTAGGATATGTGATTGGTGCAACATTACCGGCTAGGCTCTCCTGCCCTTTCTTTTCCCTTTGTTTCTCTTAACCATGCATGTTGATGGTTTCTTTTCTCTCTACTTTGATGTCTCTCTTGTCAAGTTTCTTTTTGGCTTGTTTTATGTTTTTTGTTTTTTCATAGAGAGAGAGCAGGCAAGTACGGGTTAGGGGCAGAGGGAGAGCAAGGATCTCAAGCAGGCTCCACACTCAGCAGTGAGCTCATGCAGGGCTTGATCCCATGATACTAGGATCATGCCCTGAGTGGAAACCAAGAGTCAGACACTCCACCAACTGAGCTACCCAGCCACCCTTCCCTTATCAAGTTCTTATATACAGGATATTCAGAAAAATCTTAATTTCATACTTATTCTTAAGGATTAGAAATATAATTAGTTTTCTCATAGAAGTATTAAATGATCATCTATTTATCATTTTCTACTGTAAATTATGTCTTAGTTGGTTATGCCCTGAAAGAAAATGGGTTTTGCTTTCATACATTTATTCCTTACTTACTTGACTAACAACTGCTTTGAGTTGAAGTGACGGTTCAAATACCTTGCCAATTTTTAATGGGATTGTGTGCTATCTTATTATTTAATTGTAAAAGTTCTTCTATATCACCTGGATACCAATCTTTTGTCAGATACATGTTCATTTAATATTTTATCCCAGCTTGTGGATTTTATTTTCAATTTCTTAATGTCTTTTGAATAGCTGAAGTTTTATATTTTGATGAAGTCTTATTTATAAATTTTCAAAATGATAAACAATTATTCTTTTTTGCTCTCTGAGCAATCTTAGCTTAGTCCAAGGTCACAATGCTCTTCATCTACATTTACCCCTCAAGTTTTAGAAGTATTAATTTACATGTAAGTCTATGTTTAAGCCTATTACTCATTTGAGTTAATTTTTAAATGTACTGTGAGAAATGGGTAGAGGTTTATTAGTATTTGGAAATGAATGTCTAATTGTTCCAGCACCATTGGGTAAAAATCCTACTATTTTTCCACTGAATTGGCTTTTTCAACATTCAAATGTCTTTATACATCGGTCTATATCCAGAACTAACTCTGGGTCTTTCCTTTTGGCCATATGATACTGTTTATGTTTATAGTAAGTATTAAAATCCCAATGTCATCTCACAAATTTTTGTTTTTAATTTTAATTTTGCTTTTCCTATTCTACCAACTCATCAATCAAATAAGTGCACTTTGATAATGTCTGTTGTGTCATATATACATATATATAATTATACATTAGTATATATGTGTATAATATATATATATATACATGTATATATTTTTAATGTTTATTTCTATCAATCAAATGAGTGCACTTTGATACTGTCTGTTGCGTCATATATGCATATATATAATTATAATTATTAAGTATATATACATACATATATACATGTATACATACACCTATGTATATATGTATCTAATGTATTTAAGTATACATATATACGTATATATATATACATACATATTTTTAATGTTTATTTTTTTAATTTTTGGTGTTGGGGAAGGGCAGAAAGAGGGAGGCAGAGTATCCAAATCTAGCTCCCCGCTGATAGCAGAGAGCACAATGTGGGGCTGAAACCCACAAACTGTGACATCAGACCTGAGCCAAAGTAAGACACTTTTGAGACTAAGCCAACCAAGTGCCCCTGTTGTGTCATATATTTTAATTTCTCTGCCAGTACTGAATAGTTAAGTTTTGTGTAGTTTTCTCAAAGAGTGATATAATTTTAAAATAATATTAATAATAATGGCAATAATAATGATAACATTTAAAAATTAATTTTAATTTATATTTTTTCAATTTTTTTGTTTTTGTTTTTGTTTTTGAGAGACAGAAAGAGACAGCATGAGAAAGGCAGGGTCAGAAAGAAAGGGAGACACAGAATCTGAAACAGGCTCCAGGCTCTGAGCTAACTGTTAGCAAAGAGCCCGATGCGGGGCTCAAACCCATGAACCGTGAGATCATGACCTGAGCTGAAGTTGGACACTTAACTGACTGAGCCACCCAGGCGCCCCTAAAAAATTAGTTTTAATTTAAAACAAAGATAAACACTGTATGCAAGATTCATTCCTGAGTATGTTTGTGTGTATGAGTGATAATAATAATGGCAACAATCATGATAACATTTTTATAAATTAGTTTTAATTTAAAACAAAAATAAACAGTATATACAAGATTCATTTCCGAGTGTATGTATTTTTGTGTGTATGTGTATATATGCATATATTATGTATGTATATGTGTGAATGTCTATATGTATGTATGTCATATATATGTATAAATTGTGTATAGAGTATATCTATACTGTATAGACAATGTATATTTATATTTATATATATAAAGAGAAAGATGACTTTACCCAGAGACATCTATATTAAAAACAATAATGACATATCTTAATTTTACTTCAGTGTTTCTTATTCTAATAATTTATGAAGTACATTTGCATATTCTTCAAATAAGGTTAAACGTCTTTATAGTAGACAGAAACCTACAATGGGTGTTCTAGAATGTACTGAGAACACAGTTTATTGCATATAAGGTTTCATATGAACACTTCTCTAATTAAACAATTATACTAGCTTGATCATTACTTTATTTCTAACTTATCATGTTTCGTCAAAATGGTTATATTTATCCCATAATCTATATATGTATTATATATGTAATTTTATATAACTATTATAGATTTGTGTGTATGTGTAGAAAATGAAAATGGCCTTGACTACCATAAATATCTATATCCTTAGTCTTTCTTAACTTTAGAAACATGGTTAAAAATATAATTGTGTCCAAAAACTCACACTGCTATAGCTTCAATAGGAACTAAGGGCATGAAGGAAAAATAGATTTAGGAATTGGAAAAAAAATGAAAGTTAATAATTTTAGTCTATGTCAGTATTTTAAAGTGTTATTAAGCATTGTCCAAACTATCCTCCAGTTGATTATGCCTTACTAGTGAGATACACCACATAAAGCATAAGCATGATTTGAAATTAGTTGTTTGAAATTAACTCCAAAGGGAATATAGATTTGAGAACAAAACCTTTACATTTGGCAAGATCAGAAGAAAGAATCAGTAGGAGTTGTATGTGAGATTGGTCACTTGAGATTTGAGAATACCATTAGTGAAACTGCTGAAAATGAATTATTTTCAGGGATAACAGCTTTGTCAAGAACTACATTTGACACCCACTGAATCCTGGGGTAGAGATTTTGCTTTGTAGTTCAGAAGATATTTTTTCCATAAAAGGATCATTTGCTGTTAAAACAAAATTCAACTGAATAAATTTTAAAGATCTTTTATTGGCTTTATTCAATATGTCATGAATTAGGCAGATTCTCATTTAGCAAATAAAAAGTAGGTCCAAAGAGCTGTATGATATGGAAGACTGTTTTAGGCAGAAGAGAGTGGGAAAAAGAGTTACTCATTCAGGATAGAAGGTTTCACATAAAACGTCACCTTCTGTTAGGGGAAGGCAGGGGGTCTATCAGCCAAATTACCTCACTAGTGTTGATCAGATATTTCCAGATTAATTGGTTAAGATTACATTTCTAGGTGAAATTGAAACTGCAAGGTTATTAGATATTAAGTCTTGGTTTGATGACATGAGTTTAGCATCCCTATTTGGGATCTGCCTTCTCCTTTTAACAATACCAAATTTTCAGCTTCAACTTGAATGGTTTGTTTTTAATGTATCTAAAATAGAATATACATTGTTCTCTACATTTATGTCTTCTTTTTTGTTGAATTTATTCTCAAAGTTACACATCCCGAGTGCATGATTATTGCTATTACTACTTTTTAACCTGATCAAAAGTTACCTTTAAGTGGCTTGAGCTTGCCTTGTCTCAGCAGCATTAAATATTGCTTTAAAAAAAAGTCTCTAAGTCTAGAAGCCATATGTGAGAAGTTAGATGAACAGAACCAGTTAATATTAATATTTATGGTAATTATTCATTATAGCATAGTTAACAATTGATTTTCTGCATTTTACATATGTACAAGTATCTATTAGAAAAGTATGGGGTTAAAGGCAAAACCTGGTTCAACTATTTATGAGTCATTTGTTCCTGAGCAGGGTTCTTTTTTTTTTTAATATTTTATTGTCAAATTGATTTCCATACAACACCCAGTGCTCTTCCCCATGAGTGCCCTCCTCCATCACCACCACCTCTTTTCCCCTCCCTCCCCCTTTCCCTTCAACCCTCAGTTCATTTTCAGCATTCAATAGTCTCTCAAGTTTTGCATCCCTCTCTCTCCCCAACTCTCTCTCCCTCCTCCCCTCCCCCTGGTCCTCCATTAGGTTTCTCCTGTTCTCCTGTTAGACCTATGAGTGCAAACATATGGTTTCTGTCCTTCTCTGCCTGACTTATTTCGCTTAGCATGACACCTTCAAGGTCCATCCACTTTCCTACAAATGGCCATATGTCATTCTTTCTCATTGCCATTTTGTACTCCATTGTGTATATATACCACATCTTCTTGATCCACTCATCAGGTGATGGACATTTAGGCTCTTTCCATGTCTTGGCTATTGTTGACATTGCTGCTATGAACATTGGGGTACATGTGCTCCTATGCATCAGCATTTCTGTATCTCTTGGGTAAATCCCTAGCAGTGCTATTGCTGGGTCATAAAGGAGTTCTATGATTAGTTTTTTGAGGAGCCTCCACATTGTTTTCCAGAGCAACTGCACCAAGGATGTAAAAGACCTATATGATGAAAACTATAGAAAACTTAGGAAAGAGATTGAAGAAGACACCAAGAAATGGAAAAATATTCCCTGTTCATGGATCGGAAGAATAAACATTGTGAAAATGTCATTACTACCCAAAGCAATCTACACATTCAATTCAATCCCCATCAAAATTGCACCAACATTCTTCTCAAAACTAGAACAAACTATCCTGAGCAGGGTTCTATAAATTCTGTCTTGGTTTTCCCATCTGTAAAACAGATACAATATTAAGCTTTTAAGAGTTAGACTGAGTTTTAACGGGGTTTGGAATTGATTGCATTAGATTTTGTTTGGGAAAGCCATGTGTGTTTTTTTTTTTAATAAACTTACAAAAATTTGATTGTAGTGAAATTCTAATGCTACCCAAGCCCTGGCTATCACTTGTATATTTCAGGGAATGCTATCAGACTTTACAATGTACTTGAATTGTTTGGGTATTATTTTATATATACATACATATGTTTTGGATACGAGCTAATATATATGTATACATAGATTTCATGTATAATCATACATATATTATAAACAATTACATATATAAATACATGTGTGTATACTGAATATATATTTGAATAAATATTATATATGAGTATATACATGTATAAGTGCATATATATGTACTAAATATATATTTGAATATATGTTATGCTATATGATAGCCCCTAAATTAAGAGTTATCCTTCCCAGTTGGATATACTATGAGAAGTTAGCAAATAGGCAATGTTACCTCTCATTTATTTAGAAATTATTATATTAGAAATATTTCAGACTTAGAAATCCCATTTGGCACAAAACAACTTATTCAAACATTGACCAACTACTTCTTTTATTTCATTCCATACATTCTGGTCAACCATGAACTATCAATAACTCTTTTTGAGTACCACACTCCAACAACTTTTACATCAAGCCAACAACTATATGACCTAACCCATATTTTCCTAGCTTGTTGATGAGTATGCCATGTGGGACAGAGTTAAAAGACTTCCTGAGGTCAAGCTCCATTTCACTTATTGTAGATTGAAGGAATCAAGTCCATTATTCTGTCATAGTAGGAAATATGTTTGGTTTGACAATGATTTGTAACTCAGGTCATGCTATTTATAACCCAGCACTTTGTGATCCTCAAAGAGTTTGCAAATTGCCCCTTGGATGATAGTATACAGTATGTTTCCCCATTTAAGTTAAAATAACTAGTCTATGGTGTCCAGCACTATTTTTTCTCCTTTGAGAGGTAGTTTCTTTTTGTTCTTAAAGCTTGTGAAAACGGTAATCAGACCCTGAACTTGCATGGTACTAATGATAAAAGCATTTTTTTTACAATAAAGAGTTTTAGTACATATAAACTGGCTATATAGTAAGATAAATAATAATTTAATTAAACAATTTGTGAATATAATTTGTCACCTTTTGAGATGATTCTAAGTATTTAAATCAAATATTTCTGAAAATTCTCAGCTGATTGTTTTATAATAGCTAGCAGAATACAAGATCCTAATTTTCAAATGTGTCCTTGCAAGTTTGAAGGTTACCTACCGACTGATTAGAACTGTCAGACCTCATGACATTTATTATATAGTGTTCCTGTTAAGGTTGCTTATGAAACTATTAGCCTTTTCCTTCAACATTTGCTGTTCTGCATGAATGAGTATATTTATATTCCTGTAAACTTTGTTTTGCTTTAAAGGTAGATTAAGCAACACTCGGGTTAAATGAGTTGCTAACAAGTTATCTTCATTGAATTACTTTTGTTTGCAGTTAAAACCCATTGTATTCCCTAATGTCTTTTAAAATTTTCTTACTATTAATTTGATTTACAGGCAGTAAAATTTATCTATGAGAATTAGAATAATAATAATTAAAATTATGTTAACTGGCCGTGAGATGACATGGGTACAATGGATACATTTTTAAAATTTGCTTTAAAATGATAAAACTTTTACTCCTCAGAGGGCTAACTTGAAAACCAAAGCCTCTATTTTTAAGCCACATGTAATAAGCCATAATTTATGCCCCAAATAAGAACTTATCACCTTTGCTCTCATATCACATATCATATAGCTGCCTTATGGATAAGTAGGCATGCATCTGTTTGATTAACTTGATTGACTGTGAAAGTAAGTTAATAGTTATATTTTTACCTTCTCTATTCCAACACAGTGTTTTTATTTATATTCATCCTTAAATTTAACTAAAGTGAATTAAAAAGGGAATTGCTTCTTTTAAAATTATTTTTTAAAATAATTTTACTTAATTATAATGTACTAATAATTATAATGTGCTAATATTTTCCTTTGAGTGACTTTGAAAATAGAAGTTAGCCAGGGGTGCATGGGTGGCTCAGTTAGCTAAGCATCTGACTATTGATTTCAGCTGAGGTCATAATCTCACAGTTCATGAGATCAAGCTCCATGTTGGGCTCTGTTCAGAGTGTAGCCTGCTGGGGATTCTCTCTCTCTCTCTCTCTCTCTCTCTCTCTCTGTCCCTCCCCTGCTCATGCATGCATGCACATTCTCTCAAAATAAATAAATAAACATTAAAAAATAAAGGTTAGCTAATAATTAGAAATCATTTTACGAACTGCAATAGATTATAAATCTGACATGTATTTATGCTTCTATGAGTGAAAAATCTGATTTCAAAAATTAAAGGAATATTTAGTCTGAGGCTAAAGATCCAGTTCAGGAATCTGCTTTAGCAGAATATATAGTAAAATGACAATATGTGCCTAATTTCATCCAGAAGAGATTTGAAAATTAGGAGAATATTTCCATGTAAATACAGACTGATTCTCTAAATCTTAGTTAATGTTATCTAAGGGCTAAATACAACATAAATTTTAAAAATTAAAAGTGGACCACAGATTTTCAAAGTCATTAAAATAAAAGAAAAAAGATAAAGTGTTGAAACAGGAGAGTAGGACTTTCTAGGGTATAATTATCTACTTAAATCAGATATATTGAAGTACATTCTACTCTAAACTTTCCTCAGCCTAGCAGGGAGAGACTTTCCAAGGGCTCATTTCCTCTGTCTGGTGAAACTATATAATTAAAAACAGCAGCAAGATATGGAAAGGCACATTTCGTTCTATGATCAGACCAATAAAGGAGTTCAAGCAAACGAAAAGAAGATATTAGCTAGTTAAGACCAGGAACCAAAGAAAAACAGTTTAGAAGTTGAGCTCAGAGCAGTCTTTGGGGTTTGTGAATAATCAATTTTGAGTCCTTGGAGGGATCCAACAGCCATAGCTTCAGAACAACCAAAGTAGATCTATTTCATTTGATGTGGAAAGAGAGAAATAGAGAATATCAGAGAAAGCATGAATTAGAATAATATTAAAATGAAAACCTAAAATTCTCAGTAATCCAAACATAGAAGGATCTACTCTAGGAAAAAATAGGGATTCTGTAACTATCTTTGACTATTTGGAATCTTTTTTACATAGTTTGTTCATGTCTCTCAAATTGTACATATTGTTTATTTTTATAGACTCTACAGTGTTAGATAAATTGGCTCTTTTCTAAGATTCTAAGATTTACTGAACCAACTCACCACTTTATCCTCCAAGGTGTAGTTTTACATGATGACAGTACAAGTGAACAGTTGTTAAATTAAGAATCTCGCGTCATGCAGAGGGAGTTTTATTGATTTGTACAAATTCTGCCCTGGCTGCCCCATTTAAGATGTCCTGTATCACTTCTGAAAACAATTTTGTAAGATTTCTTTATTGTTGAGTAAAACTACTATGAAATAGATTGCCATTTATAAGGAACAATGCATTTCTTATTCCTTTCTTTGTATTGACTCATATTAGTGACATCCAAAAACAGAAGTCTATTACTTACAATTAAAATTCCTGTACAATGTGGTGTAGGTATTAAGGGAGAAGAGATTATTGCCTATATTGCCCAAAGCTCATTAGCTACCTGATGTTCAGAGATACACAAGCCTCAAAGGATAGATGAACAAATCTCACAGCTTGAGATAATTTCAGCATGGCAGATTCTATAAGTTGAATATGCTTTTTCTTAAGATAAAAAAACAAATAAAAGTAATGCATATGAATATTAAATTTTATTTTAAAGATTCACATCTATATCATTACCTATCTAAATCTTATTTTTTAGATTTAGTAGTGTCAACATGGGAAGGCCAAATGGACATTTACTAGGAAGACCATCTAGTACAGCATTACCTAGATGGTTTTATAATTGTCCCGTGTTTTGTTTTCAGGTTTATGAGTCAAAAAAAAAAAGCACACACACACACACAGACACACACACACACACACACACACACACACACACATTTATTTATTTATTTCCAAGTTGATTAAATTCAGATTGGTTAACTCATAATATCCAAACATCGAACACATGCAAAAACTGTTTTTGCTGAGATACTCAGATACTGAGATGCTCTGATAATACTAATTCATAACAAAATGCAGAATTGTTTTTTTTAATATAATGTAATGTCAAATTCACTAATATACAGTGTATACAGTTGTGCTCTTGGCTTTGGGAGTAGATTCCCATGATTCATTACTTACATGCAATACCCAGTGCTCATACCGAGTGAGACTTTTTAATAAAGCTGGTGTGGTTTAGGATCCCAGCTTTGACACATGCTAGTAATATGAATTTGGACAAGTAGCTTAACATCTCTTTACCTCAGTTTTGTTTCCTGTAAAATGAGACTATACCCAACTTCAGCATGGGTGTTATATGTTTAAATGCTAGCTGTTGGCAACTCACATATGAGCATTTAATATGATGTAAGAATATAACTATGTCCTGGATAATTAGTGATGAATGAAATTTGCAAAGTGACCTCTCAGGAGCAAATGGAATGGTAGAGGAAGAAACAATGGACTAGTAATCATGGTAATAGATATAATTATAAAGTATAATACATTTTATGAGGAAATAAATGGGTCCTGATGAGTAGCAGGGATGGAGACCATCTGCATTGAGTCATGTGGTTAAAGAGTGCCTCTATGAAGCAATGATATTTAAAGTCCAACAGAATGGACAGGACAGAGCCAGCTTCTTTATCAGTAGCAGTTAGAAAAGTGGGATCTGCATAAAATTCAGTACATGTCAACCAACTACCCACCCGTCAAGGGCTTTGAGTGCTTAAGTATCTGAAAGGTCAGTTTGCCTAGTGTGGGTTGAGGGAGGACAGAGGATAAATAAGAGAGGGGGAGAGAGAGGGTTTTAAGTAGGAAAGCAGGAAAGTCTCTTGATTTGACTTAGTTTAAAAATATGACTCAATCCATTATGTAGAAATGGCTGAGACAGGCAAGAATGGAAGTAACATACTGATTAGGCTAAATACAAAGAACATATAAAACCTCCCACATACCTATCCATAAATGATAGCAATTATCATTGCTGAAACAGTACTTTATATATAATTAGGAATTCAGTAACACTATGATTTGGCTAATAGGCTTATAGGCCTTTGACAAAAAGGTCAAATCTGTCATTTTATTTCGATACTCAGCACTTCTAGAAAATTTCATATAATTCTGATATTGGCTATATTTATTTTTACCGTAAACCACACTCAGATTTTCCTAAGCCTGCTTTTCCATTCATGCAATCACCCAGAGAAGATTCCTGTAGAGTTGTTCATCGCCATACACACCAGCCACAGAGTTTGTCAGCAGATGACCTCATCCCTCTCCTTCATTGGAAAAAAAAAAATGTGTTCTTCAAATTAAAACAGACTCAGCACAGTATTATGTTTTAAATGAAACTTTTATCCTTTTATCTTTCTTTGAGAAATATTTTTCCTCCTCCCTCCTAAGGCTAAAACCTATCTAATATTTCTTCTGGGAACTAGTGTCTTCACTTATCTGCAGTATTTACTATTAGGTTGAAACGTATCACAGTACTGTTTTTAGAGGATGAGAATCCATTATCATCCATTTCCTATGCTGCAACTTAATACATTTAACTGTAGTCTTCTGTCTCCCTTTCCCTCTACTCTCACTCTTATAGGATATTTTCAATTTAAACAAAGAGCATGATCTCTTTTTGTTTTTGAAAGAGAGAGGTGGGGAGCATATGAGCAGGGAAGAGGGGCTGAGGGAGGGGGAGGAGAGAGAGAATCTGAAGCAGGCTCTCTGCTCAGCGTGGAGCCTAATGAGGGGCTCGATCCGACAACCCTGGAATCATGACCTGAGCTGACATCAAGAGTCAGACACAACCAGCTGAGCCACCAAGGCTCCCCAAACATGATCTCTCTGCATAAATAATTTTCCATAGCAAAATAAGATAACATTATTTTTGGCTGATGTTGTGTACAGGATAATGCCTTTCCTATTTTCTTCTTCACTGACGTTCTAGAAAATGCAATCTACACTCTGCCTCTAATTCCCTCATTTGGTACAATCTGATTCTTCTTCATCATTTTGCTTGGAAGGTCATTAGTAATAACCTGTATCACAAAACACAGATGTGTCCCATTACTTCTACTTTTTTTCTGTTTTATTATAATATTTGGTTATGCTGAGATGGTCATTATTTAAGGGAAAACAGTTAATGGTGAGCAGGTGGATATTTCAAAACAGGTTGTCTGGGTTCAAATTCGGGCTTCACAAATTACTTGTTATTCTTAATACTAGTTATTGCAATCAAGTAAATTGCAGGTTATTTAAATTCTAGTATTCTATATGCAAATATGGGACAATAATGGTATCTATTCATTAACTTCTAAAGATTAAATAATTTAATAAAAGTAAGTAGCCTAGGACCGTGTTTGCTCCATTGTAATTCATCAGTGTGTGTGACCTACTGCTATTATTGATGGCATTCTTATTGACAGTCTCTCTTTTATGGCACTGCTCCCTGATGGCGCTCCTTCCTTCAGGTTGGTAAATCTTCATGGTGACCTTAGTTATCTCTGCCATTTGCAAGGGACTTGACAGACTAGAAACTGTTTCCAAGCTTTTAAAGCATAAGGAAACTTTGTGAAAACAGGAGCCTCATCTATATCTGCTTGATGTCGTATACATTATATATACTAGACGCCTGGCAAATGGTGGATGCATAGTCAGTACCATCACATGCAGGGAGGAATCAACTCTATTCGGAATGTTTAGCCCAGAAAACTATGATAAAATCTCAAATGAAATCTTAGAAATGATTAATGGTTATTAATTTATATTAACAGGTACTTGATCCATAGATGGTAAGAATTGTTTATCTATTTCCTTCCATGGTAATGAAAAGTCCCATTTCTGATGTATAAATTGCCACATGGTTTTATTTTTCTCTAATTTTATTATTTCCTAAAATATGGTGTCACAAAAACTATTTAAATATACCTTTCAGTTAATTTGGTACATAAGACTTGTTAATTTTTATGATACATGGAAGTTCACAAATCTATAAATACAGTTTCTCATTTTCAGAATATTCTAGCTCTCACTAGTTACTATGAAAGTTACTTTGGTAAAAATTAAAACAATTGCAATAACAAATCACCAAACAAAATATAATTTTACTACTTGCTATTAACTAAATTCCAGATAAAGCAGTCACTAATATACAGTTTATTCACAGACTACCTCCCTCCCTCTGACTTCTACCAACATGGCCCTTCATGAATTTTTAGATCAAGGTAATGACTGAAGTAGACACATTGATTGATGATTAAGGCACAACTGATTACTAATGAAAGCCTAGGCACTAGAAAAGTATATAATAGAAGATCCTATATCCAGAAGGGTAAAGGTTGGGGGGGAGAGGAAAGAAAGGAGGTTGGTTGGGGTAGAAAAGAGAAAGAAAATGTAACCTGCATTGTGGAGAATTTTAGGCAGTTTTGAAATGGAGAACAGAGAGATTTAGCTTCTATATATGTGAGATACATACACACAGGACGGAAAGAGAGAGAACAGAGATATTGAGAACAATGGTTTCAGAATGATTTGCTTGTGTTATAAACAGAATCTTCTCCTTGCATTTCTGGAGAGCCTTTGATAACGTTAAATGCTTTTGCAATTAATTTACATTATTGAACTGGGGTGTTCTTGATTGTGATTCCATTCCAAAGCTGCTTTAAAGCAATAGCAAGGCAGATTTTCCTCCTGTGGATTAGTACCTTATTTATGGTGTTGAAATAGATTTCTGGGCCCAAAGGAAGCCTCTCTTGCATAGGGCACCATGTCAGCAAACTAAATTTCATGTTCCTGTAAATGCTGAGCTGGACCAGAAATGCAGTATATTCAGTCAGCCAATCCCCAAAAACCAAGCCAACTTTGGGATTCTGTATTTATATCCTTATTGCTTGATCTTTCTGTATAAATTCAGATTACCTAACTCCAACCAAGCATGGCCTGTCTCTGCACTGCTGCTTCTAATACTACATAACACTAGCTCTTGCCGCAAATCCTCTAAAAGGAATGCTCTGCTGCTTGTGAGGTATTGTACTCCAATAATCCATTTTCCCTTTAGTAAAGACATTAAATTCATTACTAAATTGTTTTACTTTGTTTTTACTGTTTATTTATTTTTGAGGGACAGAGACAGAGACAGAGTGTGAGCCGCGGAGGGGCAGGGAGAGAGGAAGGCAGAGAATTCTGAGCTGTCAGCCAAGAGCCCGGCAGGGGGCTCAAACCCAGGAACCATAAGATCATGACCTGAGCCAAAGTTGGATGCTCAACCGACTGAGTCTCCCACGTGCACTCAAATTGTTTTACTTTTTAATTTGACAATGGAAACAGTAGTTTTAGAAAAAACAGTGACTTGCTCAAGTGTCACTGGGAATAGAATACACAAAGAGAGGTTTGACAAATAAAAGTAACAATTAAAAAAGAAACTTTGGGGGCTTCTGGGTGGCTCAGTTGGTTAAGTGACTGACTTTGGCTCATGTCATGATCTCACAGTTTGTGGGTTCGAGCCCCGTGACAGGCGCTGTGCTGACAGCTCAGAGCCTGGAGCCTGCTTTGGATTCTGTGTCTCCTTCTCTCTCTGTCCGTCCCCAACTTGTGCTCCGTCTCTTTCTCTCTCTCTTAAAAAATGTTTAAAAAGAAACTTTGGGGCACCTGGGTGGCTCAGTTGCTTGTGTCCAATTTCAGCTCAGGTCATGATCTCATGATCTTATGGTTTTTCAGTTTGAGCCCAGATCAGGCTCTCTGCTCTTAGCACAGAGCCTGCTTCAGATCCTCTGTCTCCCTTTCTCTCTGCCCCTCCCCAGCCTGCACTGTCTTTCTGTCAAAAGTAAATAAACAACAACAAAAATAGAAACTTTGGGGAAGCATGGTTAATTTCTTACAATTAAAGATAGACATTTTTCTTTTCTCACATATAAATTAAGTGAAATGCATCCAAATGAATTGACTATCTTAGCAATGATTGTATGGATACCTCCATGTAAAGGTTATAAAACTTGGAAAATATTTTAAAGTAAACTTTTAGGGGCACCTGGATGGCTCAGTCGGTTGGGCCTCCGACTTCGGCTCAGGTCAGATCTCGCATTCATGGGTTCGAGCCCTGCGTCAGGCTCTGTGCTGACAGCTAGCTCAGAGCCTGGAGCCTGCTTCTGGTTCTGTGTCTCCTTCTCTCTCTGCCCCTCCCCCTCTCATACTCTGTCTCTCTCTGTATCAAAAATAAACAAAACATTAAAAAAAATTTAAAGTAAACTTTAAATAAATAAGCAAATGTATACTATTAATATAATAAAGGGGGTGATATTTAAGCAGATGATTTTTAAATTAAATGATTTTTAGATTCATTATAATGGTTTCCATTTCCATTCTATTAGGAATGGATTTGAATTTAGAATAGAAATGTTTTTTCTTAATTTTACCATTACTCGTTTCATGTATTGGAATAGTAAAATCTTTCAAATATCTTAGAATAACTAAGTATCAAGAACATGATACCTATTTTTCTCTCAGATCAGTTTTTTTCCTAGTTACAAAGACCATTAATTTCCACCTCAGAATGGTTAATTAGGAGATGGCTTTCTCTCATTTTTGATTCTTTAGTGAGATCACACACTGTCATCTTCCTTCTCATTATGAAACTGCGCTGGCAGTCTTGAATTTTCCACTAATAATTGCTGGTATCTGGATAGATATCATTTTAAGTTTACGTGGAAACTTTTCTTCTCTAGGCTGTATCACAAAGAGTGACTCAATTCCTTCCCATGATTGACAGTGGATTTTGTGTCTTTCACAGTTTTAGTAGAAGGAGAAGCAGAAGGGGGGGAATATCATTAGGAGTTCTTCAGAGGCATTCTCTGTATCTGAACTTGGTAGTGAGCACGAAGACAAAGCTTACCTTCTGGGGTACTTTTTAATGGCCCCATAATATTACTGGAAAAATCAGCAAAGCATCTGGGGGGGGGGCAGCGGGGAATGTACCTTCAGGACCCAGCAGAGTCTGACTTTACCAGAGTAACTGTCTTTTATGTCGTTCAGTTATATTTGCCACTTTGAAATTATTTTCTTTCTTTTTGGTTTTGCTTTTATAAATTATGAGTATAAGTGAGCAGATAAGCAACACAATATCTACATGTAAACACTGAAATTTTCATGGAAAACCAACAATTAAGGAAAATTGTTATCACTTTCCCTCATAATCCTCTTCTATTGGATTTTTTTTAAAACCGAAGTTAAACTGGGCTAACCTGACCTTAATTCTTCACTTCCTATGATGTTGCCTACTTCCTGCTTTCTTAATTCCTGTCCTGAGTCAAGATTTTATCTCCTGGAAGACACAGCTCAATTCTATCACCTTTTTTTTTTATATAAAATCATGCACAGATAATATCCTATGGTTTTTAACTTTACAATTTATAAACTGTAATGATTACATGGCATCCTAAATAAAACAAAATATATGTATATATGACCAATGTAAAAGAATAACGTATTTAATATTCAGATATTATTTAATTAAATGTTACCGTAATAATGGGGGTTCTGCATCATTAAGTAAAACAGGTGTTTTTTAAAAGTTCAAGTGTGTGGTATGGTGTTAGAGATAATGAAAAGAGTATTCTAAGTGAACTGTCATAAAGAAAAATATCAGATCACTTTAAGAATTCTTTAGTAAACCTACCAAAATACAAGCTTCCCTCATCTTTTCTAATTTTTATTTTTTTCTCTCATTTTTTTACATTATGTCAGCCAGTCAGTTAACAAGTATTTGTCGTGTCGGCTCTTTGCCACTCATTGTGCGAGGGCAGGGCTAGGGAAGTAAATAAGATGGAAAAGAGAAAATGAGAACATACCAAAATGAATTACATTATGGATGACAAAAACTATGAGGGCTCTGAGATATTACCCTCCATGCAAGCTAACAGGTTCCCCTGCCACAGTTTCCTGAGTCCTGACAGAAGGCATGAGGCTCCTGGGTCACACGAAAATTACTGTTGTTCGAAGGAAAGCAGACTGCACAAGGTTTCTGTTTCCATCCATTCCTCCCATCCCTCAAGTCTCACAGGGACAACGTGAACGGGGCGCACGTAGATCCCACACAACACACACAGCTTGTACGGTAGCTGAGGAAGCCTGAGTTATCAACCCTGGACATTTTTACTTCTTGGACTTTATTTGGATCATAAATATACTTCTTAAAAAACTAGTTTTGAGATATAATTTATATACCAAACAATTCACCTAGCAAAAGAGAACATCTAGGGTTGTTTTTTCTTTTATTGTTTTGTTTTGTTTTGGTATATTCAGATTTATGAAACCAACACCACAATCAATTTTAGAATACTTTCATCACCAAAAAAATTAATTCATATGCATCATTAGGTACTCCCAATTAACCAATCCCTTCCCACCAACCTAGGCAACCACTAACCTACGTTCAATCTCTGTAGATTTTCCTATTCCTGACATTACATGGGTAAAATTATCCTATATGTTTGGCCTTTGTGACTGGCTTCTTTCTTTTAACATAAAGTTTTCAATATGTAAGCGTAGCTAGTAAACCTGCCCAATCTTACCTATAAGATGAAGACAGACTTTATATTAATTATATTGGTAAGGAAACCTCTCTGTTCTCTGGTCTAGTGAGAGAC
The DNA here is from genome assembly GCA_004023785.1 of Mungos mungo. Classification (NCBI taxonomy): domain Eukaryota; kingdom Metazoa; phylum Chordata; class Mammalia; order Carnivora; family Herpestidae; genus Mungos; species Mungos mungo. The sequence goes on along the minus strand of PISW01008893.1, from coordinate 13,257 downwards.
ACAATTTATCTTTGAACGCTGTTTGATATGCAAATCTCCTTGAAATGATAGTCCAGGAAAAAACCAGATACAAGATGTAAAACAACAACAACAACAACAACAAAACTCCTCAAAGAATTGTTCTCCAACAATCCCAACTAGACAAAATTTTAAAAAGCCGAAAAAGGAACGGCAAGCGGCAATGAGAACACATGAGAAAAGACAGAAAGCCAATCTGAGGGCCCCTGAGGCTTCCTCAAGAAGTTGCTGCTGAAACTGGAATCTGAGAAAAGATGATGATTAAGTGAAGAAAAGCAGGAGACCAATAACTTCAGGCAGCAGCCCAGGACATTTTTATTTCTTTATCTTTACCCAGGTTATAAACACGTTTGTAAAAGCAACAGCTTTATTTATGTAAAGATAATGTACCGAGGTGAAGAGGCAGAAAATAAGAGGCACAGGTGTCAGGTATGGATGGAAAGTAAAGCAAGAATGGAAGATGTCATGAGGTGAGACGGTCATTGCAAGTAGATGACAGATGACAGGTCATGCAGGACCCTACGGGTCATGACTGGACATTCAAATTCATTCCACAATCACGGGACACAATTGAAAGAACTTAAGCAGGAGAGTGACCTTCTCAGTTTTATATTCTGAGGAAAGATTCGGAAAGTCATACAGTGTATAAAACTCTTGAAGAAGAAAAAAAAGAATTTCTTTTTTACATAGATGAAAAAGAAAAATGGATTCAGTCTTGGGAAATTGGACATCGGACCTCAGCTCTTAGCACTGTCCTTGTGTATGAAACAACCTTATCAGACTTCTGCTCCCAGAATGCTGGGAACAGGGGACTTGATGAAGTCCCAGGAGGACGTGCAGGACAGAGCCTTCCTGGTCATCAGCCAAGTGCTGCAAGAAGCTGCAGCACCAGAGATACACCCACGCACAGTTGCAAGCTGTTCCTGCTCTGCCCGTTCTGTAACTGTCTCTATTGTTCTGGTTAAACATTTACTGCTGACTAAATGTTTACTGTGCTCTCCATGCTTGTAAGGAGGTTATAAAATAAGATGCCATTCCTAATAAAGTTTGCCATTAGCCCTCAGCTCTTGGTCCGTCTCCGTCTCTCTCAGAGACTCCACGGTGCCGATTTCTCCGGGTTGTCCACGCTTCCATTAAGGAGCATCGCTTGTTCACGTTCTCATCCATGGGGTTTGGGAACATCCCGGTTTCCATGGGCTATCAGCCCTTGAGAGTGGTCGTTGCATCTAGATGGTTGGCTCCCCAGAACCACTTCTCACGAAGGAGAACCTACCACAATTCAGTGTGTGTTGAAGCTTTGTTTAGTTTTTTGAATTGTGTTATTTTGAAAATGACAACTGATCCCAGACTGAAAATTTTGGTTATGATGTTTTTAAGTGTCACCTATATACCATAATATAATTATTGACATATTATGTAGAAAAAGACTATGGAGTAAAAACAGAAGACGAGGACTTATTGAGAAATGACAGAAAAAAAAAAAAAAAGTAAAGAAACATGAGGCCGAGGAGGAAGAGCCTGCGGAGTCTACAAAAGGACATTGAAACAGGGAAAATAAAAAACCAGGGGATTTTGTTAAAATGAAAGGAAATTCAAAAAACTGTTTCCAATTTTCATCTTCAGGCCTCAATCAACTAACCAAATATCCTATGTTTTCTTATGCTATCTTCTTTGTCTTTTGATCCACTCAATATCTTTTTTAATTTATGAGAAATTAACTGTATTCTCAATTTTCCAAACATATCAGTTCAATGTCCTCCAACTGCCCTCCAATAGCATATGTTTATAATCATATTTTACATAGTCATAATTTAATATTTTTAGAAAGTTGACTGTTTCTTGTAAAAAGTAAAAGACACTGATGTTCTCCAGTGTCTGCCAGAAATTCTAAGAACCCCTCGCGGGTTTGGGATGCACCCATGTCCCAGAAGATTCATGAGATTATGAGGCAGAGGTGCAGGCTGTTAAATTCCAAGTCTGCCGCTTAACCTGTAATATGTCCTCAGCATAAACCATGCAACTTGATTTCCTTGTATGAAAAATAGGATAATTATACCTTTACACAGACTGTTAATAAGCCTTAGAGGGCCAATATTTAACACGCAATGGTGCATATGTTAGAAGAGCAAATCAGAGAGAGTGGAGTTTGGCATTCATTGGATGCCTTTTAAATGCCAGGGATCCTGCAAAACACTTTATGGAAAATTGGTTCAGAATCTGAATGAATTAGGTTGCTTAAAGTCCTATGTGTGAATTTTCATTTCATATATTTTGAAATCAATAATTATATATACCTAAAGTATTATACATACAATTTGAATATATCTATGTGTTATATATCTATAGCTACACCTACCTCTATCTACCTAATATGGACCTGTACTAGTTAGATAAACAATCATATATAAAATACGATTTTATGCCTAACTCTACAAACACACCGATAGAATTTTAGCATATGTTGAATCAAAGCTACTCTGTGCTATTTCTGCTGTAGTTCACTGAAAACCATTAAAGAAAAAGGATAGTTGGAGAATGGAAACAACCATTGCTTAACAGTATGTTTTCAATTCTGCTCAGAACAAAAATAGCCTCAACATATTTGCAGGTTGTAATTATGACTGGATAGACCATAATGGTTTACTTTGTCCATAAAACCTTCAAAATGAGTAGTTCTAGTACTTTTTGAGTCAATTTGTCCCACTCCACTAGAGAACAGAAACACCAAAATGGTAAATAAACTAAGAGAACAGGACATATGCCAAATTAGATAGTGCCTAAGTGCTTTCTTCTGTGTAGAAGAAAATCACACCTCCTTGTCTGTCCAGAAATGTTTCCATTGCCAGTTGCAAATAGTACTTTGCAAACTTTCCCAAGGGGAAAATAAGTCACTCAATTTGATTGACTAAATCTTCCTTAAAGTTTAAAGTAAAGTACCCAGGCTATGTACCAATCTTTTTGGCTTATTTCCACCCATACCCAGTCCAAAAAGCAAGGCACCCATTTATTTCAATATGCCAGCAATTACCAACCAGAGAATGCCTATAATGAGACCATTAGTAACAAAAAAGGCCATGGCCTGTTTTCTCTTCCTCTGCTGCTTCTAATGCAAGAGAACATTTCAAATATCAGGTCCAAGAACTGTTCGAAGCCAACAAACATTCAAAGACGTGCAGCAGGTGGGAGTGCCACCTGTTCATGTCTTATTCCAGAAAAAACAATTGCCTCTCAGAGTCCCCAGCTGTGGTGAATTCAAGAGCGACTTTGAATGCAAACAAATACTGAGAACAGTTTTCTTTGAAAGACTGAGCCTGTTAGGGAAAGTGATCATTCATGTATTATAGGTAAAATGAAGGGTTAAAAACCACAACTCAGAGTGGTAGGCAAAAGCTAAAGCCACTACAGGTGGGAATCTTAATGGGTGTTAATTAGGTAGAGGTTCAACACAAAAAAGAAAACGAAAAGCAGCAGGTGTGAGGTGTGTGTTTTTGCTGATATAAGGAGCAGTGTAAATATTCAACTCTCTGACAGAAAAAAAAAACAAGTTCATTTTTATTTTCACTGTAGTGTAGACTTTGTTTCAATTAGTGCCAGATGATTACTTCCTTTTATGATTCAACAAAAGTACAAAACTCTTCCTCCTCTAAATAATACCAGCTAGGAAATACCAAGTGGCACATCTGTGTGTACTTAATTTTGATTCACTTTGAGGAGAAGGCAATTTTGCATGGATGGATTAAAGAAAAGAGAAGGAAATTGTAACCTGAAGCACTAATAAGGATTTAGGAGAGTCTTGTAATTTTTCTCTGGATGATGAATTAAACTTCTTTATTGAGCTAACCTAACTTGTGGCACTCCGCATCTCTAACCAACTCAAAGTTGATCCAAGATAGTGTCTTCCAAAAAACATCCATGTCAGCTGTCTTCAAAGTTTCCTATTTAATATCTAGTTTCAGGCTGTTTTAGTATATTTAGTATATTCCTATCACTTTTTTATCTAGGAAAAAAAACTCTTAAAGTTAATACAATTTCTTCATCAAAACTTCTTGTCCATTCCTAAATAATTACGTGGTTATGTGTGGACACATTTACTTCCACTGATGTGAAATTGTCTTTGCATTTATGAAATACTTTGACATTATAGTAATCAATATGAACTGTTATTAATGACTCAGAATGCATTAGCACTGATTAGTGAGAATATATTGTAAAAGCATTGAATGTCTACAAATGTAGTCTACACTACATCTATATTACAAACTAAAAAATACATACAGATATATATGGACCTGATATTTGAAATATGTTTTTAGTTTGTCTTTTATTTTATCCATGTCAGCATTTACAAAGCAGAAGATCTGTGTTCACATAAGGTATACTGAGGAATTAAGATGTACAGTTAGATATATATAATCTACTTTAGCTCAAACCAACTCTGTAAGTTAGGCAGTTCTATCACTATTGTCCAGACAATAAAATGACATGAGACATAAGACATTCAAAGCATACTTGCACAACAAATAACTGGATGGATTAATGAATGATTTATTCCAAATCCCCATAATGCTTATGTCAAGACATGCAATCAGACTTCTGCCATGTTTATCGATATTCTTTCCACATTTTAATCACATTTTTTATTGCATCTATGCAAGAGGAGTCATATGCCTTCATGAAAGACAACTTTTAAAAATTTTTTTGAGGAGTTGCTTCACACTCTACTCTTTAAAGTAGCTAAAGGTGGCACCTGAGTGGCTCAGTTGGTTAAGCGTCTGACTTCGGCTCAGGTCATGATCTCACAGTTTGAGTTCAAGATCCATGCTGGGCCCTGTGCTGACAGTTCAGAGCTTGGAGCCTGCTTCAGATTCTGTATCTCCTTCTGTCTCTACCCCTCTTCAGCTTGCATTCTGCCTCTCTCTCTCTCTCTCTCACATACACACACAAACACAAATAAATATTAACAAAATAAAATAAAGTAGCTAAATAATTATAACCATCCTCACTTCCATGCACAATTGGGGTAAATGGCTGGGATATATGATACTTGTTTGGGACTTTATGAAACATATGACTACACTAAAACTTTGAACAGATATGGATGGTCTATACAGTTTGGGGGGAAACGCCACCATTTTTGTAGAAGTAGTTCAGTTGTCGCATCTACTTGATCTGTTAATATTAGATGCAGCTAAATATTATTCCAAATGTTACTTCTGTATGTGTGTGCTGCATCAGCCCACCCTATTGGCATTTTAAAACAAATTCATACAATTAAGAATTTAAGAATTTAAATTTAAGCCCAGAGAGAGCTCCAAAACTCTTTGTGGAGTCTCTTATGATGATGTGTCTCTTTTACCTGGAAGAAGCTAACTGAGTATCATCTGTTCCCAAACATAGATTTTATGTCTCTGTATTTTCACATTTGTATGCCATAATGACAACATTCTACCAATGACGAACTGTTCTTTTTAATTAATAGTCTGCTAAAGTTCAGAATTTGTAATCTTTGAAGAATGCTATTAACCTTTAAGAATCTGTGCTCATTGTGTAGGCCAGTTTTGATGTAATATTGGAGAACTCAGTATAGTTATGTTCATTTCACTGACTTTACTATTGGCCTATAAATTAATAGATGAAAAATAAAATCTTATGGTGAAATAACATTAGCATAATTAAACCACATAACCTTTTCTATTTTAGGAATGACATTTTGATAAATTGAAACTCTAATTTCTTTAACTTTTAACAGGAAATGATATTGGACAGAAACCTTTATTCTTTTTTCATGGAAAGAATGTATCCTACTTTTTAAATTTAACCAAAGATTTAGAAGGGAAGATTGTTCAGTCTGGTAGGACTATAAATTTTATAACAGGTAACAGCAGAATTTTAGTCACTTGATTCATTAAGAAACAAGAAGCATTGCTCATAATGGCTATCAACATATCAATGTCAGTTTAGAAATTTTATTGCAGATGTTTTAAAAGTTTGACTTATATAACAATTGATTAGACAGAATAGAACCAATGAAATTGTTCAGTTACTTATAATTGCCATTTTTTCATGGCTCATTTGTGTATTATGGAAAATATTAAATAGTGATGGTATCTTCAGTATTTTGAATAAAAATAATTTTAATATAATTAAATGAATAAAATAAAGCATATTCTTAAAATACTTAAAATATTATCAAAAGTAATGGGTAGGTCACAATCATAAAATACAGCAAATCATTTTAGTCTTGTTACTTTGAATTAGCCTCAAGGGTTTTTTTCCTTAAAATTGTAAAGTTAGAGTAAATCACCTAAAGACATCTTCCAAGAGTGAAATGACAATTAACGCACAAATAATAATGTATTGAACTCCAAATATTATCATATATTTTACTACTTTCATAATCCTCATAAGATCTCTCAGATTTAAGTATTTTTATAAATCACATTCTAGAGATAAATGAACTTAGATAGCTTAGGATGTTCTTATTTTAACCCAGATTTTTCTGTACTACATCTCCATAAATGCTATTTTGCTTTATCATTTAATGTTCCTGGACTTTGAGAATGATATTCAAGCCCTAATTTAAATTCTGAATTGCCAACAAGAATTGTGAGGATGTGTTCTGCTCTTTCAGCCCTGGACGTTTATTTCTTTTAAAATGAATATTCAATGGGACATTCTCTTCCCAAAAAGGGCTGTTTTATTAATATTGAAATGTCTTCATTTTTTCTTTTATCCTATGTTGGTCTGACAGTAGAATAGTACTTATCTATTCTATGCTTTCAATCTTTTCCTCACATTGATGCATCCATCACAGAGAAGGGTCTCTATAGAAATAGTCCACACAATATGTCCAGGCTTCTGTCACATAAGCCTACATTACAGAAAGGCTAGAAAATGAGATCTGCAACAATTCTTTCTATTTAGATCTCTAGTAAATTGATATTTGTATTTCCAAGCCATATTTTCCAGCACTGGTACTTCTAATATCTGGTCACCATCCCTCACTAAAAATGATTTTAAAAATCATTGTTATTAATTGTATGTGCTTTTCTCTTTTAATGTTTATTTTGAGAGAGAAAGAGAGAGTGCAGGGGAGGGGCAGAGAGAGAAGGGTGTAGAGGATCTGAAGCAGGCTCTGCCCTGAGGGAAGACCGCCTAACATGGGGGCTCAAACCCTGGCACCATGAGATCATATCCTGAGGCAAAATCAGATGTTTAACCACCTGAGCTAACCAGGTGCCCCAATTGTATGTGCTTTCCTCATTTTAATATCCTTAGTGCGAGCAATACTAGAAATAAAACATAATAGAAAGCTTATGCGCCAATACTGAATGGAAAAGCTTTTCTATATGCCTCAAATTACAAGGTGGGATCCAAATGTTTTGAATGTGCTAATATAATCACACTATAAAATAGTAAACATGATATAAATACTTGTCAGGTATTATTTTAGGACCTTTTTTTGTTCTCATTAAATCTTCATTAGTCTGACATTCAAAATTAGTTCTGTTGATTGAAAATTGTACACTACTTAGGCTTATAAAATTTGTAGACATAATGTGAAACCTCTTTATTTTTTAGTGTGACACTACTTTTAATTAGACTCATATGGTTCTTACACTTGTAGTAGAAACAAAAGTACAAAAGTGGCCTAAAATGGATGTGCGAAATGTTTTGTTACTATTACGACCTGTTAGTTTTGATGAATTTTGAAATACTTTTGCACAGCACAGGCTGAGGTTGCAATCACTGAATCGGGATTCAATCAGTGACTACGATAGGCTGTATTACTTCCTCCTTTTAACTAGAATAGTCTTAAAGCTAGACAAGGAGACAAGCAATAAAAACTGAGCAGGCATGTACTGTCTTTACTATTATGCATATAGTTACTTACAAAGTGAAATGTAAAATATTAGCGTGCATACACACTTTAGTTTGCATATACTTTTAACAGCTCTCTAAGGGGTGTTACTTCTTTGCTCTATTATAAGGTCTAACCAATTGAGGAATTAGCACATTAGACAAAAGTGCTAGTTAAAGCCAATTGATCAAATATGTTTTGTAAGAAATAATGAGATTTTTTTTGCTTTCACATGGGAATTCTAAAACATAATTAAAACATCAATTATAAATGACAGAACTCATCCTATGACATTAACTGTTATCATTTTTAGTTAACATAGATAAATATATATTTGACAGAAATCTTCTAGACTTCACCAGCTCGTTTGATTGTGTTTCTTTCATTTCTTGCCTCTGACAGAATGTCTTCTTATAATATACTTGCGTTACTTTTGAGGGCGTATCTTTTGATTTTCTTAACAATATGATAACCTTCTGCAGAGGTAAATTCGAGCCTTACTTTCTGAGGTGGTAAAAATGCCTGTAACTTTACAATGACAATTTTTCCAGGCTGTCTTTAAGATTATTATTTTAAAAACCCTAACATCTTATATCAGGTAGAGTCACTTTCTTGTATAAGTATGCACATTCTCCTGCACTAAAATGGAAATCTCTTATTTTATCTGTTTAAAACTTTCACTATTTGTTAGTAAGTACGGTGCGTCCCAAACCCTAAACCAGAACTGGCTGTGTACATTTCTAGGTTCCTTTCTTATCCTGTTCCTGTCTGGATCCTCTTTAATTTCTTTGTAAACTGCCTCAAATTCTCTTCTGTGTCCAGTACAATTAAACAGCCCTAACTAATCTAACAATTTCTTTAAATTACAGATTGGATTTTTGTTGATCAAAATTATGCCTCACCTATGCCACATTCTCAGTTTTTGCTATTTCAATATGTTTTTATTCTTTTAGCATTGAGATACATATATCATTTTAAAGCATTTTAATATTCCCTTACCATTGTTTTTTCAATATGTATTTACTCTCCTCATATCTTTATTGCCTTCATATCCCACACTCATATCATAAAACTAATGCCAACCCAGATGAAATAAAATGCAAACTTCTATTTCTTACTCCCCATTAACTAGAATTCTTTCATTTCTGATTCCTTTGTCTCATGGCAAAAGACTCAATTTTCTTCATAATTATTTTTATTAGCAAGCATTTCTGATGGCAGAATACAAAGAACATTTGGTTTGTAGCAACATTAACAATGAAGAATAGTATTAATACCTAATCTGTAAACTCTGTAACCTTAAGTAATAAGACTGCCTTATCTCTTTAATGGTTTGTTCCTCCCTTGATAATAAAAGTCATAATAATTCTTCTTTGAGGACCGTTAATTCAAGGGATGAATCATTAAAAATCCATAGATACTTCTTAAATGACAGTTCTTTTCCCTCCCATTTGCAACACTCATGGGATGTTAAGTTTCTGATACCTCCTGTGGGTCCAACCAAAATTACTTTGAATACTAAAGAACCCAAACAAGACAATCTCTGGGTCAAGACTGCCATATTGAAGCTATCATTCAACAGAGGAAATTATCAGAAATTATCAAGGGTGCTGGCATAAAAGAGGTGATAAAGCAAAATGATGTTGGAGTAGCATTTCTTTTCATTTCAACATCTAGGTACAGAGAAATCAGCAGAGGGATGAAAGGGTTGTGAAGGAGGATAATATTCTCTTATGTTCTTTGTTCCTCCTTCTCTATCCTATTTTCCTTTGCAGTCATGAAGACTACAAATACAGGCGATGGGGCATTTGGAACAAGCATTGCTGTAAAGTACTAAACACAGTAATGGTGGCCCTTCATGAATAACTGTTAAGAGTAAAAGAATGTAGGTTGAATTCTCTACCCTAATATTCCCTAAATGTGCGATCTTGAGCATTTCATCTCTCCTCTCTGGGTGTTTGGTTGCTCATATATTATTCACATGAAATGAAGGCATTTCTAAGACAGGTAATTGCTGAATTCTAATTCTTATATTTTATTAGTTTCTACCCATTGTTATGCCAATCATAATGTCAGAGACAAATTAAGCCAATATGTAAAATACAAGTTAAACCATCAATTTATCAATAATCTTTTAATTTAGATTTTAAAATATGTACTTTATAATAAAAAAGCATATGGTACAGTAAGTGTGTTAATTATTATTTCACTTGACGTATACGAAAGATTATCTCACTTGACTTTTTGTTTATTTTGAAATAGTGGAGAAAAGAGATGAAGAAACAGGAAAGTGGCGGAGTTTATCTGTAAAAAAGAGTCCATTAGGTACTGGGAATACAATGATTAGCTTTCCAGACATTGACATGCTAATTCTTCATAAACTTAGTCATATAGTTTTTTCCTGGAGGTGAGCAATGCGAACATCCAGAAGAAGGAAATGACAGCTTGAGTGAGTGGATAACAGTTGGACAAAGTTGAAATTAATGATGATATATGTTTTCACTGAGTCCTATAATTGCCTGGTTTATCTGTTTGAATCACATTAGTCTTGAGCACATTCCTACTTTCTGTCTTCTTTTATCATTAGTTTTCTCCCCCCTTATGATTTGCCAATATTTCTATTATTTAAATCTCCTTCTCGGTTACCTCAAAAATAAAAATTTTAATATACTTGTTAATTTGAAGGATTATTTTCAAAATTGTGAGCCATTTCAGGTCTCCCTTGGGAAATAGTAATTGCAAATTAGTGATGTTAGTGGATTAAAACCTAAAGGAAATGACATAAAATACAAAAAGAAATAGGCACATATCAAAAACTTTATGTTCATATTGGAGTATCAGAAGAAAATATTGTAGTAACCATATTTTAAAACTCACCTAGGAAATATTTAAAAGGTTTTTCAAATGTATTATTTTGTTTTACTTGTTTAAATGCTTTTTAGCATCATAAAGAAACACTACATCAAATGCAAAAATGTCTTCATAGAATAGACTTTTAATATATCCCTTTATTCCTTAATGTTCTCCAGAAAACCTAATTTAAGTAATGTAATGGCTGACCTCATGCATTTTTTCTGACACAGCTGAAAGATCCAGATAAAAACAGACCAAAGATACACTAACAGTAAACTTGCGCTGTCACCCTAAAAGTTCGGGATTTGACAAATACTTTTATTTAATTATATAAAAATATATGTGTGACCTTTCTGTGTCCATTTGAGAAAAACACAGTTCTTGTCCATCTGATAATGTTTGGACTAAAGTTTTAGAAAAAATGCTTTTTATATAAATATGGATATCCTATTCTCATATCTGTAACTGATTTTCTGCTTCTATATCAATTATTATCATTTCTCTTTCATTGGTAAAAAGACTGATTTTTGAGGTTAATAGTAGAAGACAGTGCATAAACTCAAGTGCAAACGAGAAAACATCTTTTTGTTATTTTATTATTTTCCACAAAATTTAATTTCATAGTTGAAAATAAATGTGATAAATTGATGCTGTTGCCATTTCTTTTATGTGTTCAGAAAATAGCTTTAAAATTATGTAATTATAGGCATATTACAGTTTTGCATTTATATAATAAAACCTTATATATTGGATTAAGTAAATAGGGCTATTCTAATGAACAATTACCTAAATTAGCAGATATTATCATGATAATGAAATTTAGTATTCATATGTTTAGTATACATAAGTATTGTAAACTAGAGAATCAATTAATATTGATAATTAAATTAGTCACTAAGCAGGGATTTTACATTATAGTGTTTTGAATATTTATGTTGCTTTATAGGTTATAAGCACTAAAAATGAAAAACCATCCTCAGAACACATACAAGTTAAGGTTTTTTTTAATTTTTTAATGTTTATTTATTTTTAAGGGAGATACAGTCAGAGCATGACTAGGAGAGGGGCAGAGAGAGCGAGAGACACAGAATCTGAAGCAAGCTCCAGGCTCTGAGCTGTCAGCATAGATCCTGGAGCAGGGCTCAAACTTATGACCATGAGATCATGACCTGAGCTGAAGTTGGACATTTAACCGACTTAGTCACCCGTGCCCCAAGTTTTAAGTTGATAACCATCCTCTGATATACCCTAAAACATCATGGTAGGATTAGTTTTCCATGCATATGAATTAACTCATCGTATAGCATATGGATCTTTCTTAAAATTTTTCGAGCAAATAGTCATGATTAATTAAACTTTATACTGGATAGAACACTCAAATAGCAAGGATGATAATGAAGTAACGTACGGAAGACAAGGAGTAGTAGTAAGACATTGACATAGTCAGGTTAAGAACTGAATCAAGAAAGAAATAAGAAGGTTTTATTGGAAATAAACAAGAAAGAAAAATGGGGTGACAGTTATTCTAAGATCATTCACACAGCTTGATGAGTCTCACTTGAAAGATCAGCCCAGGAGAAATTAAAGAACATGGAAACATGGTTTTCAGGGACTGATAAAACAACAACAATAAGCAACAGCAAGACTAAACCAACCAGCTTTTGAGAAAACCAATGGGGAGATGAAAAGATGTCTTGGGCACCTGGGGGTTTCAGTCAGTTAAGCATCCGAGTTCAGCTCTCACGTCATGATCTCAGGGCTCATGAGTTTGAGCCCAAATTGGGCTCTGCTCTGATAGCTCAGAGCCTGGTAACTGCTTCAGATTCTATGTCTCCCTCTCTCTCTCTTGCCCGTTCCCTTCTTGTATTCTCTCTGTCTCAAAAATAAATAAACATTAAAAAAAAAAAAGAAGCAGTCTTTAAAAAGTTTGTGTTGGGAGGTTATGGTGAAATGGAGGAGGCATGGTTAGTAATTGGGGAGACAGCAGAAACAGCAGTGAAAAGACTGGCTGAAGAAATGTTGGACTCTAGTCTCTGCCTGAGTCTACCCTCTCTCCTTCATAGTCTTGAAATTCCGTCTGGGCATTAAATTGGCACAGCACAGGGCTCATTTCATTTGTTTCTCATCTCTGGGGGATCATTTTCTCTTCTTGCCTAATGTTCAGTGCCTTAAAAACTTTTTTTTCATCTATTTTTGTCTGCCTTTTTTAGCTGTTTTAAGCAAGTGACTATATCTGACCCCTGTAACTGTCTTGCATGAAACGTTAGGAATTGATATTTTATTTTCTGTGGGAGGGCTAGGCAAACTTTTTCTGTAAAGGGACAGGTTGTAAATATTTCCATCTTTATGGGCCACACAGTTCCTTTGACAACTACTCAGCTCTGCTGTATTAGTGCAAAAACAGCCAAAGACAAGATGTAAATGACTGGCATGAGGAGTATGGTTTCTAAAAGGCCAGAATGGCTTGCTGAACTCTGTTTTATGACAACCAATAAAATGTTGGAAACAGCACGTAACTTATAAAC
>PISW01008892.1:0-67168 GCA_004023785.1 Mungos mungo | reverse complement strand
AGGCAGCCCCCCTGCGGGCCCACCTGTCCTTTCCCCCGGCCCCTGTTACCTCTGGCGAGCGCGTCGAGAAACGCTCTGCACCGGCCTGGAGTCCCGGCGGGCGTGCGATCTGCCGGCTGCTGGCAGCCTTGCCCAGATGGACGGGGCGCGCTTCCTCGTGGGGCCCCCGTGCAGCCTCTGCCCGCTCCTGCCGACAGCCGTCCCCCCCGGGCCCCTCTCCACCCGCCGCCTTCGGTCACCATGGAGACCTGGAACCAAGGCCCGACTTCCCAGCCCTGTGATGCCCACTGGCCTGTGGGCGGCCCATCTCCCCCTCCCCCTGTGCCTGATGCCCTGACCAGGCTGGGCAGCACCACATCTCTGACCCCGCGTCCACCAGGCCCTGCCCTGCTGAGCCCTTCCCCGAAGACATGCCTCCCATGGTCCCAAGGGGCTTGTCCTGCTGACCCACTGAATTCCCTAGATTGTTCTTCCCTGGAGCGCCGCTGGCATTTCTTGAAGGTGAAATCCCTGAACGCCTCGGGCCTGCCAGTCTCTGGGGACACGGGGCGTTGGAGGGAAAGGGGAGAGCGTGTCTTGGGGCCAGGCAGCGGCCTTGATGCACCCCGAGGGTCCCCTGAGACCAGAGACCCTGGGCAGCAGGTGATCTTTCGAGAGCTGGCATCTTGAGTGCTCCGGGCCGCTCTGCTGACCGGACCAGGAGCCTGCCACATGGGCAGGGGTCCCAGAGGAGTCTCCCCCCCCACCCCACCCCCCGCCATCGGAGCTCCCGAGACACCTGCTTCCATATTGAAACTGTTAGTGTGGGTATTCCCCGTATTCGGTTCATAGGAGCCTCCGGCAGGGTCAGGCCTGAATGGTCAGTGCATTTCATCTCCACCCTCTCCTGAAACACCGCCGGGATGGGCTCAGAGGGGCGACAGAGCGGCCCAGGGAGGGCGGCTGCTGAGACCTGGGCCCCCCTTCGTGGCACAGCCTGGAAAGGCCGCGGAGAGACGCAGGGTGCTCCGGGGGCAGGGGGCCGAGCATGAGGCGCCGCGGGGCTCAGGGTGACATTCGGCAGAGGACGGTGAGGGAGGCAGCAGCCTCAGCGAGAGCGAGCGGAGGCGGGAGCCGCCAGCCACCTGACCCCTCCGGGCCAGGGGTCGCCTGGAGTTGCCTCCCAGAGCCGGGCGGTCAGGCGGCAGGGCCCCGGAGCTCCAGCCTCCAGGTGCTCTGGGAAGAGAGAGAACATGGCCTGCACCCAGGCACGGCATCGGCAGATTAGAGAGTCTGGCGCAGAGGACAAGGGTGACCCGCGCTCTCCGCTCGTCACTGCGGCTTCACAGCTCTGGGGTTAAAGCGAAGATGCCAGAAGCTTCTGGAAGGAACAGCCAGGTCCACGTAAAGAACAAGAGAGCCCAAAGACATCGGGCTTTCCACCCATGACGCTACGAGCCAACACGCGAAGGAGCAAGGCCTTCAAAAATGAGAAGGGGACTGATTTCCCGGCCGAGGTGCGCGCCTGTGGCCGTCCGCGGGGCTCCGGGCACGACCTCGAGGTGCGTGGCGTCGGGCCCGCGTCAGGCCCTGTGCAGCTGGGGGCTCGCTCCCTCTCCTCCCCCCTCCCCGGCTCGCGCTTTCTCACACACCCACAAAGAAAGGATGTACCTCGCGAGATTACCACCTAGATGCGCAAGGGGGTAAAGATCTTTCTAGACCTCCGGAGCCTCGGGTTCCCTTCCTCTCTGAGGGAGGCCCTGGCGGACACGCTGCAGGTAAACAAGGGCACCAAACGAGAAAGACGCCAGATCGAGGGGCCCGAGGGGACAGGCCGCTGGCCGCCGTCGAGGAGTGTGGGGACACCCCGCGCTGGCGGCCACACCTTGAGCTCGGCGATCACCTGGAAGGCCAAGCGTCTGACACGGGGCCGATGAGCAGCGCCAGGAGGGGCGCAGAGAACGGGGCTCAGGATGAGGCCTCCAGAGCGAGGACAACGGAAACGAGGCGTCCCGCCCCGTGGCGCCAGTGCCGGCGGCCGCGGGGAGGCGCGGGCAAGTCCACCAGCAGAAACAGCTAGAAGCGGGGAGGGCAGCTCGTCTGGGGGTCTGGCCCAGGGGGCGCCGCGATGGTCAGACTGTGTGACCGGGAGGTATGGCTCCAGCCAGCCGGCCACCCTTGTTCCAGCTTCCGTTTTCACAAAACCGATCCATCTTCGCTTCCACTTGCTTCTCCTACTCTGCGGTAGGGGGCGGCCTTCTGCCTCCGTCCATCCATCCGTCCATCCATCTAGCGCCGCCCATTCTGGGGTGTCTGCGCGAGCAAAGGCCCAGTGTGGCTTGGGGGCTGGCGCTGGGGGCCCAGGAAGATCCGGGCATCCCGGGACAGGACCACCCCCGGCCGGCCCTGGGAGCAGCAGGCGCATCAGGAGTGGCCTCGGGTTCGGGGCGGGGCGGGGCGGGTAGGAGGGGGGCCAAGGAGCCGGGCAGCCGCGGGAAGCCAAGGCCAGGTGAGTTTGGCAGGAGGACGCCCTCCTGCTGGCTGCCGGGGCCGGCGCGGGGTTCGCCTGTGGGCCCCCTGCTCTGCGGCTGCCGCTCCCCCCTGGTGGCAGCTGGTGACAGATCCCCCTGGGCCGCGCAGCTGTCCTGGGGCTTGTTTCCAGGGTGGGGGGTCCACCCCTCCCGGAGTTACCCCACGTGGAGGCCCCAGGGGCTCTGTGGCGGTAGAGTGCGTTCTCCCCTGGCCCCCACGCCCCCTCCTGCCTGGCTCCTTGCCCGCGTGTCCTCCCGCCACCCCACCCCGCACCCCCCACAGCGACCCGTGCACGTGCACGCCATGATGTGTGTGACGCCATGCCTCCGCCCATGACGCTCCCTCCCCCGGAATGCTCCCTGCTTCCTGCCCTCAGTCATCGGAGCCGCTCATGCGCCAGCATCCCCGGGGCCCGTCAGCCCTGCACGGAAGGCCCAGGACAGTCAGCGTCAGGGGACAGGCAGGAGAGGGCTCGGCAGCTGTCAGGTGCCCGTGTCCTGGGACAGCAGGGCTGTGATGGGCACCCCCGGCCCCAGTCAGGGACCCTGCTTTGGTTGGTGACCTCTTGATCCTTAGAGGTGTGACTGCCTCTCGGCATTGCTGACACCGAGGGGGAAGGAAGGCTCGTAGGTTATGAGGCCTTGAGGCTGAGACCCCATAGGGGTGTCCCCTCAGCCCCTCCGGGACGCTGGTGACTCGCCCAGGGCGGCCTTCTCCACGCCCCGGCCTCTGCCTCAGCTCCTGGGTCTGTCACACACCCGGGTGTCAGCCTAAAAGCCGCTCTTTTCCCTCCTTGCACAGTCCCCCAAGCCGGCAGGCCCGCCTTTATAACCGGCTCTCCTGGTTTGCCCGGAGGAGCCGTAGCCAAGCCTCAGGTGATGTCTCACTTGGGGCCGTGGCCACCGGAGCGTGGTGGCCCGGATGGCCCTGGTGGAGGCCGGCTGCCAGCAGGCGAGCCGCGGCCTCTGCAGCTCCTTTGAGTGAGGGCCACAGAGCACGGGGACGGGGACGGCCAGGCCCTGAGAGGAGGCGTCCGGGGAGTCAGTGCAGGTGCTAGAGAAAACCTCCCTGACGTTTACATTCTAGACAAATTAGTCTGAAAGAAAACAGACACTGGAGAAAGACTGAGGAGGACAGAAAGGCCAGTCTAGAAAGGAAGAAAGAGCAGACCAGGAGGCCGGGGCCGCCGTAAGTGCATCTTGTCCCCGCGTGCAGGCGTCCCCACCCGTCACCCTGCCTCCGCCCCACCTCCCAGCAGCTCTGCCCCCGCCCCCCACCATCCCACCTCCTGGTCATCACCCGCTCTGCCCCACGTGGTCCCCGAGCCTGTCCCCTGCCCCTCCCCAGCCCCCCACCATCCCACCTCCCGGTCATCATCAGCACCCGCTCTGCCCCACATGGTCCCCAAGCCTCTCCCCCTCCCCCGCCCCCCACCATCCCACCTCCCGGTCATCAGCACCCGCTCTGCCCCACACGGCCCCCAGGCCTGTCCCCTTCCCCTTCCACTGCCCCTCAGCCAGCCCTGCTGGGGGCTCCATTCTGCTGGCTGGGTGGTGGGGCGTACACATGGGGCTTCTCCCTGTCACTTGGCCTCCTGTCTGATGACTGTCCCTCTCCAGGTCCCACCGGAAACGGAGCCAGCCCAAGAAGCCCAAGCCTGAAGACCCCAAGTCCCCAGGGGAGGGGGCCGCCGGGGCCACCCTCCTGGAGGAGGCTGGCGGCTCGAAGGAGGAGACGTCACAGGAGGCCGACCCCGAGGAGGAGGAGGAGGAGCCCCAGCCCACGCCCCTGCAGGGCCGGGAGGCTGAGGCCACAGAAGGTCAGTCGTGGCTGGGTGGCCCGGGGTCTCCTTTCTGAGCCTCAGCTGGTAGAGAAGCCAGCGTTCCCTGCGCCCACGGAGTCTCTGCACAGTTTGGGGGGAGGGGCGTCTCACAAAAATGCGCACTCCAGAGCTCTCCAGGATCTATTTGGTTTTGCCCTTTTAATTTTTTTTTTGAATCTTTATTTTTGAGAGTAAGGCAGAGAGAGACTGAGTGTGAGCAGGGGAGGGGCAGACACAGAGTCAGAAGCCGGCTCCAGGCTCTGAGCTGTCAGCACAGAGCCCAACGCGGGGCTCGAACCCACGAACCGGGAGATCATGATCTGAGCCAAAGTCGGATGCTTAACGGACTGAGCCCCCCAGGTGCCCCTGGCCTCTGTCTGTTAGATTCACGAGAGCCCCGGCCGCTTCACCCTGGCACCGCCTGACGCCGTCACCTTGGGCTTCAGCTTTCAGCGTACGAAGGCGGGGCGACACGGGCCCTCAGCCCGTCACAGGGGCCTTCTCTGCCTCTTCGGAGGGAGACCAGCTTGCGGTTTGCCGGACGCACGTCTGTGTGGCAGAGACAGTCTAGAAATGGGACTGCCTGGGGATGGGGTCAGGGCCTTCGGATGTGAAGGCGAACCGGGAGGGGAGGGTGCTGCGGGGTGCTGGGGAGGGGTCCGGAAACCTGCCCCGCCCACCACCCGTCCGAGGCCCTTCCACTGTGGGCGCTCTAAGGGTTCCTGCTGCAAGTGCCTTTGCTGCCCTATGGCCGGTTTCATTTCCCTGTTTGACGCCGTCAGCTGCCCCCCTACGCCCGTCACAGGCGCTCCCCGGCCACAGAGGAGGGGCCGGGCTGGAGGGCGGACCCCCCTGGCAGTGGCACCTCGGACGCACAGTGTCGCTCCCGGTGGCCTTGGCTGAGCCTGTCTTGTGTGCCCCCAGGGAGGCCGCTCACTGGTGTCAGAGATGATTCCACATCCCAGCGTGCTGCCCCAGGGCGCAGTCTGAGGCCCGGAGCGGGGGCTGGGGGCAGGGGGTCTAGACAGCCCAGCAGGGCGGGGCAGGGCGAGGACCAGCGTCCCTGCTAGAGGACAGCGACGCTGTTGGTGTGGGCACAGCCGCCTGCACGGAAGAGGGCTGCCCAGGCAGCCGGCGGGTCTGCTGGAGGTGAGCCTGATGCGGGTGATTTTCCAGAAGATGCTGCTTATGACGAACGCAGCCACCTCGTGTCGGCTCTTTGGAAGCAACCTAGCCGAAAACACAGCCCTTCATTGAAAAATTAGAGACTTTTTAAAAACCAAGAAGAATCTCCACGTGAATGGAGCTACGTGCGCCCGGAGAGCGGGTTCCTCCACGTGCCGTGCCGGCTCTCAACGCCCCCTTGGGGTCCACAGGGTTCCCGGGTGCCCCCTGGATACAGATGGGGGGAGGCCCGGGGAGAGGGGTCCGCAGAGCTCAGGCTGCCTGATCAGACAGCACGGGAGCCAGGGCAGCCCCCGCGGCCCTGCAGGGGGCGCAAGTGAGGGCCCTGGGCCTGGCCCGGGGGTGACGCTCTGACACGGCTTGAATGTCTCGGGGCACAGTGCGACGTCCCATTTAATTCAGGTTCAGGGAACGCACCAGGCCAGACGGTGCCAAGGCTGCCGTAACAAAGGACTCTGGAGGCCAGAAGTCCAAGTTCAAGGTGTGGGCAGAGCTGGCTGCTCCTGAGGCGGAGGGAGAGTCTGTCCCAGGCCCCGCCCCTCGGTTTGTGGACGCCGCCTTCTTGTCCTGGCCACTCCAAGGGGCTCCTCGCCAGTGGGCCGCGCGTCCTCTCGACCCTGCACCCCTGTCACACGGCCCCGGGGCCCTAACAAACACACGTAACAAATACACGTCCCCTGAGATGCGGCGTTGGCAGGCTGTGGCGGGTAGATGACGACGTCTCTGACTTGGGCCCTGGGGTTTGCATTTGACCCTGGAGGCCCAGGATCTGCAGGGAGAGTAAGAAAGGAGCGAGCCCTGCGGCCGGTGAAGAGTTGGGAGGCTCGGCGGAGTCTCTGCAGGGGCCGGAGGCCCGAGGCTGGGTGGGGGCTGGGGGCCGGACAGATGTACCCCCTAGACTATTAGTTCTAGATGAATCTTTGCCCAGACTCCTGACTATATCAAAGCCACGTCCCCCCCACCCCCACTGCCCACCCCCAGGGCCTCACTGGCTCTTAGCTGCTCCTGCCTGGTCCCGTCCTGGTGACGGGGGCCCGGCCTCCCTGAGTCTCGGGAGCTGACGTCAAGACCCCTTTCCCGGGGAGCCTCCTGTGTGGAGACCACTGCTGCTGAGGGCAGGGCCCGGGTCCTCCGGGAGAGTCACCTGGAAGCTGGCCCTCTGGACCTGCCGCCCCTCCCCGTCCTCTCCCCGAGTGCCGCCCGGGACCCACCAGCTTCCCGGGGCAGGTGGTGTCTGCTCACCGCCCCCCCCCCTCCAGATCCCCATCCGTGCTCCCTGCCGGGGCCCGGAGGAAGGAAGATCTGGTGCGGGGGTGGCCGCCACAGCCCTGTGCCTCTGCCCGCGGAGTCCTGTGGGTCCCCCCACCCCCAGCCCTTGGGGCGGAAGAGAACACTGAACACGTTGAATAAACAAGCGCTCACAGTCAGGGGTGACGGCAGGCGCACGTGGGGGGATCAAGTGGAAGATTTTGAAGTGCTTTCCAGGCTTCCTTTAACATCAGCTTAATGTCCCTGAGAGCTGTCAGCGCCAGCGACCGCGTTGTGGGCAAGCAGCGGGCGTTTTGTGTGAGGTTTGCGGAGGGAGAGCGTGAACGCCTCACGCGCGCACAGCGTCCTAGGGGGTGGCGGGGGGGCAGGAGAGGGGGCCCTGGGGCTCTGCCCAGGGCAGGCGGGACTCAGTGTCCCCCGGAGGGAGGAAGCCTCCTTAGGGTTAGGGGCCAGGGCCCTGTGGCGCCTGGACCTCCTCCCACACCCACCCCTGACCCGGGGGGTCCTGAGCGGGAGGTAGGAAAGCAGCCAGGCGTCTCCCCTGGTTTGCGGGGCCATCAGGGGGTCCTTGCCCTGCCTGTGGCTAATACAGGGCCGTTCTGCCTTCTCACCGTGGGCACAGTGCCCGCCCGTCCCACCATTGCACTGTCCCCCCTCCTGGGAACCATAAGCAGCGAGGGACCCGCCCTGGGGGCCAGGCTGGCTCCAGGCCCTGGGCCTGGCCTCTCCGGGCCTCCCAGCGCAGGGGCTCAGCGGAGGAGTAGGGCTAGGCCACAGCCCTGTCTGGGGCGTGTGGGGTGGCCTGACCGCGCGGCTGGCGTTGGGGCGGGACGGCAAAGGCAGCTGCGCCCGCAGTGAGCGGAGGCCCGCTTCGGAGGGGCTGCGCGTTCCTCTCGGACACCTGTCCTTCGCCCAGGACACGCGCCCCCAGCACGGTCCAGCCATCCGTCGGCATCAGGGTGTGGCCTGGACTCTGGGGACCGGGACCAGCCCAGGCAGCAGCCTCCGAGCACCGCCCTGGTGGTTCCCCACTCCCCCCCGCCACGGGCAGCGCCCCACAGATGCTGAGCTCAGGGGCCCACACCCACCCTGCCTCTGGCGCGCTCCCCTTGGTGAACTTCGGTGCCACCGTGCGCTCCCCAGCCGTGCAGCCTTTTCCAATCTGAAGGTGGTGGCACCCGACCCACTGGACCGTCCTCAGCATTGGTGGGGGGCGGGGAGGTCCCTCCCTGCCATTCTTGGGGGAGGGGGAGGCTCACATGCTGAGGAGATACCTGGTGCGGACCCCTAGCCCTGTCTGTGACTGTCCCCTGCGCCATGTCAACATTCCCTCAGGCACAGGCAGGTGAGGGGCTTAACAGGGTCTCGAGGGGAACGCTTGTGGCGGTTCCCCCCCCCCCGACGAGGGCAGAGCCCTGGGCACCCAGGTGTCCTTCCTGGCCCCTGGCTCTCCACTACTGGCCCCCTGGGCGTGACCCCCAGGTTTCCTTGAGCCTGTGAGATGGGAAGAGGCCAGGCACGTTCTTTTTTGGCAGCAAGCAGACAGGAAGTAGGGCCCAGTGTCCCCGGCTGGAGGGGGCTCAGCGGGTCTCCATTTGACAGGTGTGCACTGTCAGGGCAGGAGGGGTACGGTTCCCTCCTAGAGCAAAGCCGTTTCTGGAAAGTGCCTTTTCCAGAAATAGCACAGCCTCATTGCCCTTTCTATAAATCAGCAGAACCAGTGGGGCACGAGCAGCCCCGATGCGCCTCGCTGCCCGGCCCCTGGGGCCCTGGGTCACCCCCCACCACGGCTCTCCCTCCAGGCGTGTCTCTGCCCTGCCCGTCTCCTCCACTGTCTGCCCGCTCCCACCGCCCCCTCCCTGTGCCCCCCTCACGGCTTCCCCACGCCTCTCCCTGCACTGGCGCTCCCCCGGCCTCATCCCGCCTCCGAGTCTCTTCGCTCCCACGCTGTCTCCCCACCTCGCCCTCACGTTCCCCCGCGGCCTCCGCCCAGACACCTCTCTCCCACCTCACAGGTGGCCTTTCGTTGCCATTGAGCCCCGCATCCGCATCTGTGGGGGGAAATGGTTTTGTCTTCGGAGCAGAGCGTCTATTAAGTGCTTTCCGCAGCCTGATAACTTCAGGAGGCGCAGGCAGGAGGGGGACCCCCGCAGGGAGGAGCTCCGTGGGTCCCCAAGTGCTCAGGACCCGGGGCCTGGGCCATCCCAGCAGCCAGGGCAGGGCTGCAGCGTGCAGATGGGGACAGGGGGGAGGGCAGGGCAGCCCCTGGAGGTCACGGGGCACGGGGTGGCCATTGGGCTCCATCCCAGCGCCAGGAGCTGGCTGGCTGCTGGGTCGGAGCACGCATGCTTGCCGGCTTCCTGGGTCAGCGCAGGTCAAGGGTGACGTGAAACACCCTCCCCTTGGGAGCCTCACCTCTTTCAAGGTCAGCTGCCCCTGCTTGTCCTCTCTGGCTGAGGAGCAGGGCTTTTACAGCACGAGGTAACATGCGGCAGCCCCGGCGCAACCCGGGCACGGCACGCTGTGCCTTGGCAGTGGCTTAGCATGGAGGTGGGGGGACCCCAGCCCTTGGTTTCCCCCCATTTCCCCGTGGCCAGTCAGGGAGACCCGGACCACAGGCACCCGGGTCGTCACGAGTGCCCTCAGCTCCCCAGAGGCCCTCAGTCCTCTGCTGGCTCTCCTCGTGTGACGTCGTGCCCCTGGGGACCCGGGACATGCACACGAGGACCTGAGCTCCTGGGCCCATTCTCTGGTGGGGCGGGCAAGGCCCGAGGGTTCCAGGGCTCGCTGTGCTGTGGGCTCTGTGCCCCGGGGGCCACCGGGCTGCTTGTTCTCGAGGGCAGCGGTCCCCGATGCCTCGCCCTGAGCACAGCAGGCCTCACGGAGGCCACCCCCCACAGAGGTCCCTGTGGTGGCCGAGACAGCCACCGCAGACTCCTGGCACTTGGAGGGCAGCAGCCTGCCCGGGCCGCATGGGGCTGAACCAGGGCGTGGGCAGGGCTGGCCCTGCTCGAGGCTCCTGGGCAGAACATGTCCCTTGCCTTTGCCTGTTTCTGGAGGCGCCGCGTCCTTGGCTCGGGGCCCCGCCTCTATCGCCAAAGCCAGCAGGGCTGTGTCTCTTTGACCCTTCTTGTACAGGTGCCCCTCCCCCTCCCTCCCGCCACAGCTGGGAAAGATCCTGGGCTTCTAAGGACCCCCGCTAGTATGCCAGCCCCTGGGGACCCTCTCCTGTCCTATGACCCTTAACCCCCTCTGCGTTCGCTCCGGAGCCAGGACTTGGGCATCTTCGGGGCCCGTGATTCCCCCAGACCGGCGCCCATCCATTCAGTTTTACCTGACGCACTGCTCCAGCTACAACACCAGGGGCCTGCGTCCCGCCCCGCCACCTGCAGGGACATCCCCCAGCACTGCCCTCCAGCCCGGGCCTTGCACCTGCCCCACACCTTAAGGACGTCTGGAGCAGTCCCCCCACCCCTGGCCGGAGCCCCGAACCTCAGTGCGGCTCTTACCTGCCGGCACCTGAGGGCAGGGCTGCGGCAGCCCTAAGGCTCAGGTGGGGTGACCAGGTGGCAGTTTGAACCCACTGGAAGCTGGTGTTCTTTTGGGCAAAGTCAGGGGGGAACCTCACCTGCCCCCTCAGCCACATCCAGCCTGGGGGGGGGGTGCCGCTCACAGAACGGCGTGTGGCTCCTGGCCTCAGGACTGACCTGTCTTTCGCTGTCTCCCCACAGAGGACGGAAGGGGCAAGCTGCGGCCAGCCAAGGCCAAGGCCGACAGGAAGAAGAAGAGCTATGGCCCCCTGCACCCCCACCACGCCCTCCTGCCCCAGCTGCCGCCGCCCCCACCCGCCCAGTTCCCCGCTGAGGAGGCACCCAGGCTGCCGCCCCTGCTGGAGTCCCCGGCGCTGGCCCCGGGCCCCGCCCCGGCCGACGGGACACCCCCACCGCCGCCTCTCAACGTCGTGCCCCCCGAGGCGCCTGGCCAGGAGCCAGAGGTGAAGGCGCGCCCCATCATCCCCATGCTGTATGTGGTGCCGCGGCCCAGCTCGCTGTCTGACAAGGGCCGCGTGTCCTGCCAGCAGGCCTTTGAGCACTTTGCCCAGAGGGGCCCCACCTGGAAGGAACAGGCGGCCCCCATGGAGCTGACGGGTCCTGAGGAGGAAGGCGGAGCCGGCGAGGTGCAGGTAGGGGGTTGTCCGTGGAGGGCCCTGGGGCTCCCCCCCCCCGCCCGGCGCCCCCACCAGGGCCCTGCTCGCCCAAACCAGCCCCCTGGGTCCTGCACAGGCCCTTCCTGGGGCCTTGATCCCACGTCCGTCCGGACACCAGCCTGCTGGGGGGCGGGGCTCCGCTGGGGGTCTCGGAGCCACGCCCCCCCAGGTGCCCCCTGCGCTGCGTTTCAGGTGCCGTCCACGTTTTCCAAGTTGAAGATGGAGATCAAGAAGAGCAGGCGGCACCCCCTGGGCAAGCCGCCCACCCGCTCCCCGCTGACCGTGGTCAAGCAGGAGGCCTCGAGTGACGAGGGTGAGCCAGGGCGCCTCTGCCCGGGGGGCCCGTGCCTGGGCCTCCCTCTGCCACCTGCCCCACCACCGATGAGGCCCGGCCCCCAGACCCCCACCCCTGCACGGACCGTCAGACTGAGCGACCCGGCTCCTCTCACAGTGCTCCCTGCAGTCAGCACCCCCCACCCCCCTTGCTCACTTCCACCTCGCTGAGCCGGCTTTGCAGCTGCTGCAGGGCCCAAAACACACAACATGGCCTGTAGGGGGCAGGGCGGGGGCTCGAACCACAGCCCACCCCCACCCCTGGCAGGAGCCCCAGACCCTGGATGTCACTTAACTTTTCTAAGGCTCAGTTTCCCGGTCTGTGAAATGAGGGCTGCCGGCCCTGTGAGGCATCCTGCCAGGAAGGCGCCCGGAGCCGGCGCCTAGGAAGCGTTCCCCGCAGCCGGGGCTCGGGCTGCCCGGGCTGGGTTATTGCCCGTGGGGCGGTTTTGCCTGTGGTTTTACCCGCTGCACACCTGCTCTCACGCGCCGCCCCTGCTCTCCTGAGCCCAGCAGGTGCTGTTTCTGCCGGAAGCCCCTTCCTGCAGGCCTGGGGGGGCTGCCTTGCCCTGGCTCCTGTGGCCCCCCCGGGACCACAGCTTCTCCTCTCAGGGGCTCAGGGGCTGCTCAGTGCCTGTTCAGCGCAGGGTTCCAGAACATTGACAGTGGGAGGAGCCTAGGCCGCAGCGTGCCTGCCGTACTCCCGCCCCCAGTTGGGGGTTGAGAAATGACTCTGCATTAGGCGAACACAGGGCTGTGCAGGCTTGGCTCTGGGACCCCTGTGCCCGTATGCTGCCCCGATGTGCAGGGGGTGGCTGTCCCCAGAGCCAGGCCGCTGTAGGGAGGCTGGAGCAAACCTGGTGACTGAGGGCCTCCGACAAAAATCCTGCTGAGCCGGATTTTCATCCTCAGCTTCAGCCTGTCGTGTAAGATGCACGTGGCATTTGTAACAGTCACCCGGATGGCTCCTTCCATTCCCCATCGGATCTGGGGGGGGGGCCGCTGTGGAAGCACCCCGGGATCACAGGGCCAGAGCCCCCAAGAACAGGGGAAGCTCAGAGGAGGGCCAGACGCGGCCTTGCGGGTGGAAAGACTGCAGCATCACCTTTCCAGAAAGTGCCTCCGAGGCCTCCCCAACCCCCACTCTACCAGCCCTCTTGGTGCTTTCCTGTGAGGACCCCCCTCCCCCCGGGGCCCCAGAGCCCAGCGTGCGGCTTTGGTGCCAGAAGGGAGGCCGGCGCTCCTGTCACCTGCAGGGTGCCTGGGCCTGCCCGGGGCCTCCGGGTACTCAGGCAGAGCAGTTCTGGCCCTTGAGTCAGGCCTGACCCCCGCCCCGGGCCGTAGACGATCCACATGTCCATCTCTGGGGGTCTGCACTGACCTCCTCACTCGCGGGAGTCCCGGGTCCCGGGCCCAGGCCTCCAGCTCCCGTCTGCGTGGTCTTCCCACCATGCCTTGCTGGCCCAGCTGCTGCGAAGGTTGGGGCCCCAGGAATGAATGAGCACCCGCTTCTCGGGGTGGGCGCCCACCGAGCTTCGGGGCTCAGCCCTGCGTCCCCAAGAAGCACAGCAGTGGGACGTCGGGGGATGGGGGCTCGGCTGGCTGCTGACCCAGGGCAGCAGAGAGCAGCCGCGACACGTGACCCGCGAGGTGGAAGGGACAGCTGGCTGCGGCCTCCATCTTGGTCGTGACACGGAGTCACCGGAGCGTAGGAGTGACACCGCCCCACCTTGGTTCCCCCACGTTCCTCCCTTGGCGCTGCTGAGCCCAGGAAGTCTGTGCCAGACCCGCCAGGGTGGCGGAAGTGGGGGCCGGTCAGCCCCCCAGTGCTCGGCGCAGTGAAGTGCCCGCAGGCTGGGGACCGGTTCCTCTGGGCCTCCAGCCATGCCCGGGTTTCTCTCCGCCCCCTCCCGCCCCCCTGTCTTCCTCTAGAAGCCTTCCCTTTCTCCGGGGAGGAGGACGTGAGTGACCCCGAGGCCTTGAGGTCTTTGCTGTCCCTGCAGTGGAGAAACAAGGCTGCCAGTTTCCAGGCCGAGAGGAAGTTCAACGCGGCGGCCGCCCGGACGGAGCCCTACTGCGCCGTCTGTACCCTCTTCTACCCTTACGCCCAGGTGAGCCGCCCCGGGCGGGTGGTGGAGACCAGGGGGCCGTCTGCTGCGGGGTCGGTGCGGGGCCCGGCTGGCGCCGGAGAGCCATGGAATGACAGGCAGAAGTCAGTGGCATTTGGGGCCGTGTGACGCTGAAGGCTCCCTTGGAAGGGCTGCAGGGGGAAGGGGAGAGAGCCTGCTCTCTGAGCTTTACCAGAAAGTGACTTTCCGACGGGCACAGAAATGGGGGCAGCCGGTGGAGGGGGCGCGGCCGGCAGAGTCTGCAGGTGGCCGTCCTCAGCTGGTCCTCGGCTGATCCTCCGGGCTGGGGCAGCTCGGGGCTGGGTCCAGACGGGTCTCTGAGAGGAGCCCCGCGTCACCCAGCAGAGCAGCCACTGTGATGGGGGACACTCCCCCGGCCTCACCCCGAGGCCCCCTTGGCCTTCGTCTGCTGTGACATCTGCCCCCTGCCACACGCACTGCTCTGCACTCACCTCCGGGGTCTCTCCCACCTGCCCACCCCCCTGCCTTGCCTGACAGATTTCTATTCATCTCCCAGTGTGCTGAGCGGCCTCCTCTCTTCCAAGCCCTCTGCACCTGCTGTCCCTCCCTGGGCCCCCCACCCCCAGTTGACTTTGGGTCCCTGGCTCGCAGCCTAGTGCCTAGTGCTTCCCTGGAGTCAGCCGGGCCGCCCCGAGGTGCGTGCACCGGGCCAGGGCCCTGCCGGTCAGCGCCAGCTTGACACAGATTCAGTGTTCGCAGACAAACGGGCACGACACCCTTAGCGCTGCTGGCTGTCGGGGCGCTGGGAACTCCTGCAGTCCAGTGGTTGACGTTCTGTGCACCCACAGTTCCGGTCAGGGCCCGTGTAGACGGGGCCAGGGCTAGCTTGTCCCCCCTGTGCCAGGCAGGATGCCTCTAGCAGGACCCTGTCCCTCGGGTGTCCTCCTGCTACTCCTGACACAGCCGCAGGTGCTGGGCCAGGTGTTTTCATCATGGTCCGTTCGTGGGGTGGCATTTGGGGTGTGGCCTTTATGGGACATACGTCAGAAATGGGGAGAGTGCCCCGCGGAGGTTCACAGACCACAAGGACAGACAGAGCAGGCATGAAGGCCCAGGAGCCGCTGGTCTTGCAGGCGGGCTGGGCTCCCGAGCATGTATGAGCAGAAATCTGAAGGTTCCTGGCAGCAGGAATGGCACATGCAAAGGCCCTGGGGCAGGATGGTGTTGGAGGCAGAGCTGGGAGGCTGGTGTGGTTGGAGTAGAGCAGTCGAGGGGCAGCTGGAGTGGGGTGGGGCGGTGAGGGTGACCGGACGGTGTCCTGTGACCCTGAGTTGGGAGGGTTTTCAGTGGGGGCAGGACAGGGTCTAACTGTGTTTGAGGAGGGTCTCTTGAGGGCTCTGGGGTCAGGGTTGAGGGGTGGGAGGATGGGCACAGGGCAGAGTCGGGGATGCCCACGGCGCCTGGCCTGGCTCGCTGCCCCTTGTTGGGCTCCCCACTGAAGGCAGCGTCCTCCTCCTGCAGTCTCTACAGACCGACCGGGAGGCTCCCCAGGCCTCCCTCGGGGAGGGCCCCTCGGCGGCTCCGCCGTCCAGAAGTGGCCAGAAGACACGGCCGCTGATCCCCGAGATGTGCTTCACGTCCGGTGGCGAGAACACGGAGCCCCTCCCCGCCAACTCCTACATCGGCGACGACGGGACCAGCCTGCTGATCGCCTGCGCCAAGTGCTGCTTGCAGGTCCATGCCAGTGAGTCCTGGGCCCGGCCGGCGCCGGGGGGGGGGGGAGGGGGGCGGGACGGCTGTGACACCTGCGGCTTTGCGGAGCCAGCAGGCACCCTCCCTCTGGGCTGCCATCCCGGGGCTCTCTCAGGACCTGGCGTAGTGGGGTGGCCTCCCCCGTGGCCCATTTGGATGGTTCCTCTGAGACCTGAGGTCTAGAGATGGTCCAGGGGATCTGATCTGTCCCTGCCATCGGTGACCCCACCCCCAGCCCCGCCAAGCCTGAGAGCCTGACAGCCCGAGAGACAAGAAAATGGATGTCTGCCCCTTTCTCCCACGTTAGGGGCAGCAGAGGTGAGCTTGTGCTCCCAGCACGGAAGAAAGCTCTCCGGAGCCGTGAGATTTCAGGGGCTGCCCTGCAGCCCGATCTCGGTCCCGCTCTGTCCCTGCAGAGTCCTGCCCAGAGCTCATTTTCTGTCCTGGCTAGGAGCCTGTTTGCCCTGCCTTGCTTGGCTTAAGTGCGAAGACGTGCCCTCCTCCCCCTTCCCGGGCAGACAGGCTCCTGGGGGCCGGGAGTGTGGGCCCAGGCTGAGCCCACCCTCCGGAGGAGCCTGAGTCTGGCTTCTGGGGATGAGCCTGGGAGGCAGAAAGCCCAGCAAAATGCCTTGAGCCCGCCTCTCCTTCCAGGAGTCAGGACCCCCTCCCCCACCTGGGCACAGAGCAGGGGGTCGGGCTCAGGCTCGGTGGAGACACAGAAGACCGCAGTTCTGCGGCCCCTGCTCTCTCCCCGCTGGCTGAGGGCCCCTAGGGTGTTGCCGGAGGGTGACCTGGGGGTGGGGCAGAGCCCTTGCTCTGGGGCATGACCTCGTGACCCTCAGCCCTTCTCCACGCCTGCCGCCTGGTTCTAAACCTGAGCTAAGGTCCCGAGCAAACCACCTGGAATAACCCAGAGCCTCCCGACTTCTGCTTTCCGAAGTAGTGATTGTGCCTGAACACCGGGCCGGCGTGCTCCGCGCCCCCGTCTGGACTCCAGGGTCCGCGAGGCCCGCTCTGCATTGCACACACTGCATACGGCTGCGCCAGGTCGCTGCCCCGGCTTCCCAGCACCCCCACCCCCACCCCAGAGCCTCGGCAGGGCCTTTTAGACCAGACTGGAGACAGCAAGGGCCGCCCTGGCCAGCAGCCCCGGCAGGGGCCCCCCTCTCCTTCCCCCTACCCGAGTTCTAAACAAGCCATTTCTAGACCGTCCTGCTGTGCGCAGTGGCCTGGATTCCGGGAGAGCGGTGGGGAGAGCAATTGCCCTAAATGCTGCTGCCGAATTCCAGAAGGCCCCATCAGCCGCCGCGTGCGTCCCGGCGACAGATGCCACCCCCCCTCCTTGTCTTGCAGGTTGCTACGGCATCCGCCCAGAGCTGGTCAATGAGGGTTGGACGTGTTCCCGGTGCACCGCCCACGCCTGGACTGCGGTAACTCCCCCTGCGGCTGGGGGGTGCTGCTCTGAAAGCCATCAGGCCCATGGGGGAGCTGGGGGCGGGGGTGGGGGGGGGGAGGCAGGCCCCAGCCTGACCCCCAGGGTGACCTTGGGCTGAAGGCCTCACCTGCCTGGGTCTCTTGACCTGGCTGTGAGGGGGTGGAGCCTGATGCGCTCCTGGCCCCTTGGGCTTAGTTGGAAATGTGGGGACTGTGGGCAGGGGTGGGACCAGGCCCCAGGGCAGGGAGGTGGCGGTCCTGCCCCCCTCACCACTGCCTGTCTGGTTCCCACAGGAGTGCTGTCTCTGTAACCTCCGGGGCGGAGCCCTGCAGATGACCACAGACCGCAGGTGGGTGGGTGGAGGGGCTCCTCCTGGGAGGGGGGTGGCGTGACCAGGAGGACCCAGTGCATGCCTCCCTGGCGGCCACACCGGGCGCAGGGTTGCGTAGTGGTGATGCCAGCTGCTGTGAGACAGCCCCGGGGGCGGGTCACCCTGAGCCCTGACCCCAACCCCCCAACCGTGCAGGTGGATCCACGTGATCTGCGCCATCGCAGTCCCGGAAGTGCGCTTCCTGAACGTGATGGAGCGCCACCCCGTGGACATCAGCGCCATCCCAGAGCAGCGCTGGAAGCTGGTACGTCCGCATCCCCGGGGGCCGGGCTGCGGGCGCAGAGGCAGCTGGTCGGTGGCAGTTCGGCCAGACCTGTTCCTTCCTTCCTTTTTTTAAAATTTAACGTTTGTTTATTTATTTATTTTTAATGTTTATTTTTGAGAGAAAGGGTCCGGGGGAGGGGCAAAGAGGGAGGGGGACAGAGGATCCGAGCTGGCTCTGCACTGACAGCACAGAGCCCTATGTTGGGCTCAAACTGGCAAACCGAGATGCTCAAGCGACTGAGCCCTCCTCCCCCCAGCCGCCCGTCAGATCTCTTCCTCCTTAAAGGCGCAGCCGGCTCCTGGCTTCCGCGGTCTCTGTGCAGAGCCGCCCTTTGCACAGTCCAGCAGCGCATGTGCTTGCTGTCTTCCTGCGAAGGGGGCGCCTCGCACCCACCCCCCGGTGTCCTGCGGCCCCTTACCTGGGGGTCTACGCTCGTGACAGACCGCCCAGGGCGGAGCGTGCAGCCCAGTCGTGCTGCGGGACCAAACTTCCCGCACTGAACACCCACCGCCCTGCTGTCTGCCTCCCAGAGTTCTGAGTGGGGTCG
The DNA here is from genome assembly GCA_004023785.1 of Mungos mungo. Taxonomy (NCBI): domain Eukaryota; kingdom Metazoa; phylum Chordata; class Mammalia; order Carnivora; family Herpestidae; genus Mungos; species Mungos mungo. Next base: position 49,361 of record PISW01008892.1, on the reverse strand, counting down.
GGCCGAACGTGTCCGGTGTCCGTCACCGAGCATGGTGCCCTCCAGGCCCGTGTGTGTGGTTGCAGGTGGCACGATTGGCCGCCTCCGTTGGCTGAGTAATGTCCCGTGTGCGGCCACGCCACATCACCGTCCGTCCTCCGTCGGTGGGCACCTGGGCTGTTCCTGGGTCTGCCGTGCCCTGAACACGGGGCTGCAGATACCTCTCTGAGATCCTGTTTCCATTGCCTTGGGGTAAATGCCTCGTAGTGGAATGTAGTGGAATTTACTGGATCCTACAGTGGCTCTGTTGTTGTTTTCTTAATGTTTTGTTTACTTAGTAATGTCTACACCCAGCGTGGGGCTCAAACAGGCAACCCAGCACTGAGAGTCTGATGCTTTACCGACTGAGCTGGCCAGGCGCCCTTGTGGCTCTGTTTTTTTTTTTTTTTGTTAATTTTAGGGTTTTTTTTAATGTTTATTTATTTTTGAGAGAGGGAGAGCAAGCAGAAGAGGGGCAGAGAGAGAGGGAGACACAGAATCTGTGTGAAGCAGGCTCCAGCCTCTGAGCCCAACACGAGGCTCGGGGCTCGAACCCACAAACCACGGGATCATGACTTGAGCCAGCCGGACGCTTGACTGACTGAGCCCTCCAGGCGCCCCTGTTTTTAACATTTCGAGGGTCCTCGTACTGTTTTCCCCGGCAGCAGCTGCACCGGTTTGCGTTCCCACAGCAGCGCCCCCGACGGTAGGAGCCCTTGTAACCAGAGTGAGCTGGTTCCTCGCGGGTTTGGGTCCGCGCATTTCCCTGACGACGACGAGTTGCGGGGGGGGCGGGGGGTGCCTTTTCGCGTACCTGGTGGCCGTCCAAATGTCTGATTTCGAAAATACCCATTCGGGTCCTTTGCCGATTTTTAAATCGCTTTGCTGTTTTGCTGCCGAGCTGTGGGAATCCCAGAGCTGGCCCTTCTTGATGCCCGGTGCGCCTTCCCTGCACGGAGCACGCCGTCCTCTGGCGGACCGTGGCCTCGAGAGGCTCACGCCGCCTCCGCGCGCTGATGGGGACGGTCACCCCGGGCAGCCTGTGGGGCCGCAGGTGGGGTGAGTGGAGAGGGAGGATGCGCGGCCGCCGGCCAGCGCCGTGACCCCAGACGGATGGCTGACTTCCGTCCGCCAGCGGGGCTGCCCGTGGCCCCACCGTGCGGTGAGCGTCCAGGGCCCGACTCCTCCACTCGGGCTCGGTGTGGCCGCGAGTTCGCGGGCAGCCACAGGCTGTTCGCTTCCCCAGTTCGGCAGGCGGGCAGGAGGCAGAGACATCGGGCTTCGGGCCGTGGGCCTATTGGGGGGTCCTGTGGGGCCGGGGTGTGCAGAGCCCACAGATGTGGGGCCACCTGGCAGGGTTGAGGGGGCAGTGGGAGGGAGCCCGTGCAGGAAGGCAGGGGTCTTGGTCACGAAGCATGGGGCGGTGCTAGCGGGGACCCCCCCCAGGCCTGGACAGGCGATTAGGAAGGGCCTGTGGCCGCAGGGGACTCGTCCAGGAAGGGGGCGTGAAAGGCTCCGTTATTCAGGGGAAGCGATGGCGCGGCGCTCGCGCGGTGATAGACCCGCCCTCCCAGACGCCTTATGGATCATCTGAGATTTCCAGCTTGCAGCCTCTTCATTACCAGTACTTGTAGCGATGAATTAAAAATCCTTCTACACGAGGCTCACTTGTACTGCCTAATGGAGCCTCGCGCGGAAGCCGGCAGTTAACTCCTGCTTGTCCAGCCGTGCGCCCGCCTTCCAGGGCCACGCGCTCGGGGACCGTCACCCCTGGTCATCTGCCCGTCCGTCTGTCCGTGTGACTCCCTGGCCTCTGGCCCTGGGCACTGGGCTTGTCCTGTAGTGGGGGGCGGGTCCCATCCACGTGGCGGCCTGAGCCCGGAGCACCTCCTGGGCTGGCCAGATTGGTGCCCATGCTCAGCCCTGACACCAGGCCGGGACGGTCCCTGGAGGGGCTCTGTGCTCTGGTCAGGACTCCAGGAGAGTCCGCTTCTGATCAGGCTGTAGCGAGGCATGGCTGGTGGGGGACGGGCGGTTGGAGGAACCTCCACCCTCTTGTCGCCCCTGCTCTGGAGGGGGTGCTGACAGGGAGCCGCTGCTTTGCCAAAGGGTGACCAAGGGGTGAGGGGCAGGCAGAGCACAGAGGACTTGGGGGGGCGGGTTGTCGGCCAGCGTCACACCCAACAGTGACCCCGGCTGCCCCAGACCACAGCTCTGCAGGGACGTCTGCTCCCCTCCCTGCACCCCCTCCTTATAGCTTCCACCCAGGGAGACCCAGATGCCCGGCACCGGAGGCCTCCTACAAAGGTCGCGGTGGGGGCCTGAGGGCCCGCCCCCCACGGCTGAAATGGGTCGTGCTGCATCAGCCCAGCTGTTGGGTCCTCCTGGGCCTCCGCTGGCGGGTGGGGGCCGCTCCGCGCCCCGCTGGCTTTGCGGAGGAGGCTCAGTCCTGGAGCCTGCGCCCCCCCGCCGTGGCTGTGCTCCCGGCCGCAGGCTGGCGGGGATTAGCTATTGGCAGGTTAATAATGAGATCTCATTGCCATCGATCGCAGCCGGCACCCCTGCGGCCGCGCTGCTTATCAGGCCTTTGAACACGGTTTACAGAGCGATAAAGGCCGCTTAGTAAGTGCCGAAGTGCTCAGAGTGACGGCTGCAGGGCGGGGGCAGGGCGGACCCTCCTGGGGGTGAGCCCCCTCGGGAGGGGGCAGCTCCACGAGGCCTTATGGTCGAAATTAAGATAAAATTCTCCATGTTAAAGCGTACAGTTGAGTGACTTTTAGTACGTTCGTGGATTGGGGCCGTCCTCACCATGATCTAGTTCCAGAACATTATGCATCCCCCAAAACAAATCGGGACCGCATCAGCTGTCACCAGCCCCCGGCCCCCACGGTCCCCTTCCCGTCCGTGGATGAACCTGTGCTGGACGTGTCACACACGTAGACTCACACCCCGTGTGGCCTCTCGTGTCGGGTTCCCTCGCTGAGCGTCGTGTGTTCAGGGTCCGTCCGCGGGGCGGCGGGGCGGGCACCTCGCGCCTGCTCGGGGCTGTGGTATGTGGCCCTTTGGTGCCAGTACTCGGCAGCTACGCAGAGAGCGCGGGTGGAGAGAAATCCGGACGTGCTGCTGGAGGAAGCCACGGGCTGGGTCTGGGAGGCTCCCCACCGCGTCCAGACCCCGGCCCTGCGGAGCTCCGCGGGCCTCTCCCACAAGGCCGGCACCGCCAAACGCCTGCCCTGGGTCTCGGCAGCCACTCCCAGGCGAGAGGCCTGGGGGTCCCGGAAGGGGCTCCGAGCCCCATTTCCTCTGCCCCTGTCCCCCCAGAAATGCGTGTACTGCCGGAAGCGGATGAAGAAAGTGTCAGGAGCCTGCATCCAGTGCTCCTGCGAGCACTGCTCCACCTCCTTCCACGTGACCTGCGCCCACGCCGCCGGGGTCCTCATGGAGCCTGACGACTGGCCCTACGTCGTCTCCATCACCTGCTTCAAGCACAAGTCAGGGGGCCACACGGTGAGTGCCCCGCCCGCCCCCGCCTGGCCGCCGCCCCGGCCCCCTGCGCGCTGACGCGGCCCTGTCCCCGCCGCCCCCAGGTCCAGTTCCTGAGGGCCGTGTCCTTAGGCCAGATGGTCATCACCAAGAACCGCAACGGGCTCTACTACCGGTGCCGGGTCATCGGCACCAGCACGCAGACCTTCTACGAAGTGAACTTTGACGATGGGTCCTACAGTGACAACCTGTATCCGGAGAGCATTACCGTGAGCGGGGCGGGGCGGGGCAGCGTTAGGAGGGCGGGGCGGGATGGGCGGGGCCGTCCTCCAGAAGGGCGGGGGAGGGGCGCGGGGCGGGAGTGTCCTCCGGAAGCGGGGGGGGGGGGGGGGGGGGGGGGGGGGGGGGGGGGGGGGGGGGGGGGGGGGGGGGGGGGGGGGGGGGGGGGGGGGGGGGGGGGGGGGGGGGGGGGGGGGGGGGGGGGGGGGGGGGGGGGGGGGGGGGGGGGGGGGGGGGGGGGGGGGGGGGGGGGGGGGGGGGGGGGGTCCTGTGGTGCTGCCCCCGGGTCCCCTGCGTGCCGGCGCCCCGGGTGGTGCAGAAGCAGACTAGCAGAGTAATCAGTTCCAGATGAGCCGGCGGCGAGCACTTGCCTGGACAGATCAAGCCCAGAACGCCACTCCCCTCCTTTGCACAAACACCTACCCGCGGGGGCGGGGGACAGTGTGTGAGGGGGGACGCGGGGGTTCCCTAAAGCCCGGCTGAGGCCAAGGGCGCCGGTGGCCTCACTTCCCGCCACCTTCTTCCCCTGCAGAGTAGGGACTGTGTCCGGCTGGGACCCCCGCCCGAGGGGGAGTTGGTCGAGCTGCGGTGGGCTGATGGCAACATGTACAAGGCCAGGTTCATTTCCTCTGTGACAAGCCACGTCTATCAGGTGAGCAGGTGCTGCTTCGAGGGCGGAGCCACGGATGGGCCCTGGCCGGCTCCCGCTGGGGACTTAAACCGTCAGGGCGCGTTAGACCTTTAAGCTGGAAGGGGTCCAGTGGCCCCATGTTTTCCCCACCGAGGTGTCTCTGATTCCGTGTCTGTGGTGCAACATACCGAATGGAAATTTCCTGTTTGAAGCATTTTAAGGATACGAACCGGACTTTTCTTTTAATCCCAGTGGATGTCAGTTTTTTCCCATGAGGAAGGGAAATACTTACTAGCCTGAAATCTTAGAAGAAAATCACCCATATTCCAGCCGCCAGAGTGGACGGCCGTCCTCGGCTGGTTTGCTTTCTCTCGGGTCCGCCCACCCCCGATCTCTCTGTGACAACCCCACACCCCTCCTCCTCTGGCTGCTCGCACTTGATGAGGGGGCGCTCCAGGGGTGGGGTGGGGGGGGCCGGCCGGCGGTGCCACCCCTGAGAACCGCGCCCCTTTGCAGGTGGAGTTTGAGGACGGGTCGCAGCTGACGGTGAAGCGTGGGGACATCTTCACGCTGGACGAGGAGCTCCCCAAGAGGGTCCGGTCGCGGCTGGTAAGTGGCGGAGCAGGGTGGGGGCGCCGTCCCCAGGCACCCCGAGTGGTCCTCGGGGAAGCGGCCTGTCCAAATGTCCTTGACCTCCCCCCCCCCCCCGTCCTTGCTCTGGGGAGGGAGCCTGGTGAGCACGGAAGCCGGGCCAGCCCAGCCAGGAGGAGGCGAATCTGCGGGAGCCCGGCCCGGCTGTTGTGTGCGCCGCCGGCACGCGAACCGCCGGCTCAAGCTTTTCCAAAGCGCGTCCCTTTTCCAAGGCAAGGATGAGTCGCAGAGGCAGGGACGACGACAGGCCCTTTGTGGTTGTCCTCCTCCCGCACTTAACGCAAAGGCAGTTTTGAGGCGGAGGTGGCCATGGTGTTCGGTGAATGAGCTCAGAGTTAAGAGCCGGTGCTGGGGGGCGTTCACAACCGACCTGACCCTGACCGACCTGACTGTGGGCGCCCGCTCCCCGGCCCGTGCCTGGGGGGGGCCTGGGGGCTCGTGCAGAGGCAGGAGCGCGGAGCAGCCCCCCCCGGCCGCCGGTGCCCCTCTCAGAAGGTCACTGGCTGAGGGACAGTGGCTGGTGGGCGAGGACATGTGGGCTGCGGTGGGCGCGTGGTCCAGCATATGTGGGCGCCGAGCCCCCTGGGGGCTGCTGTGCCGGGGCGTCTGGCTGGGGTGCTGAGGCCCAGGTGTGGCCTCCGCTTTGGCGGCAGGGGACAGAGGGCGAGCTCCGCGTGGGGCCTCTTTGCTGCCATGCACAAGGGCCCCCTCCCGATGGTCACCGCAGGGGCCAGGCTCCCCCGACGGATTTGGGGGCCCCGCTAACCCCCGCTGTCTGGTCTCTCGCAGTCGCTCAGCACGGGGGCACCTCAGGAGAACATCTTCTCGGGGGAGGAGGTGAAGGCCGCCAAGCGCCCGCGGGTGGGCACCCCGCGCGCTCCCGAGGACTCAGGGCGGAACCCGGACTACCTGGCGTTCATGGAGAGCCTGCTGCAGGCGCAGTGCCGGCCCGGGGCCCCCTTCTAGGACCGCCGCCCGGCACCCCGGCCACCCCGGCCACCCCGCGGCCCAGCAAGGCAGGCGGCGGCCGGCCTGGCGTTTGCCTGCTGTGAAGCCCCGCGCAGGCCCCCGGCGAGGCCGCCCCGCTCCGCGGCCACCGGAGCCAGCAGGCCGCCGGCGCGGCCCGGACTCAGGGAGCAGGGCCACGCGGGCCCCGGGGCGCCGCCCCCTCCTCGGATTCGTAAACCGCGTCAGCTCTTCTTCTCGAAAAGGTGCTACTGCTTTGCCCGCCTCCTCCGCAGCCTTGGAGGTGTGACGTGTGTACATACATCACCTTTGTGAGGCTCTTTCTAGAGATAACCTGTTGTTTAAAAAAAAAAAAAAAACCACGAGGAAAAAACGGAAAACAAAGAAAAGGAAAAAAAAATCCCCAAAGTTGTTTTCTAGATTTGTGGCTTTAAAAACGAAACAAAACACAAACGTTCTTTTTCTCAGAACCAAGATCCTCTGAGGGAGATAAAAGCATCTCGGTTTTTTGTTTGTTTGTTTTTTTGTCGTTGTTTTAAAACCTTGCTTGTCTACGCGAGCGGCGCCCTGGGAGGCCGGGCACGGTGCCGGGGACAGGGGGACAGGGGGACAGGCGCCCGCCCGCCCCGCCCCCCTCCCGGACTCGGACTCGGACTCGGTGAAGGTCTGGGCGGCTGGCCCCGCCTCCTGGGCTGGTGGCCCCGCCCCCTGGCCCCCCCGCCGGGAGGAGCAGGCAGCGCCCTCTGAGGGCGACCCCAGCGGCCGGGCCCAGAAGCCCCTGGGGTCCACGCGCGCCTTCACGAAATAAACGCGCTCTCTCCTGGTTTGCTCCATCTTCTGCTTCTTCCCCGCGTGACTGCACCGCCTGTGGGGCCTCCAGTGTCTGCAAAAGGCTCTGTGTCGCCAGAGTGTCCCCGGCGCCAGCCAGGCCTCCCGCGGCCCTCCCGGCGTGTGCGCGGCCGGGCGTCTGTTCACTGACGAGCGTGGGGGGCCTCCTTGCTGTCTGGGGAGGGAGGACGTGGAGCCGGCCAGCCCCCTCCAACTCCCCCCACCCGGTGGCCCAAGCCTGGCTGCGCCCCATGTCCCCAGGCTCTGCCTCCACCTGCGCGAGGGTACCTGCCTTGGACCCCGAGGGGCCAGTGGCATCCCGTGTTCTGCTTGGAAAACGTGGATTTGTGTGCCTGGGGGACACGGCTGTCAGCACTGGGGAACCCGGGATTTACGGGGCGCGCTTGGGAGGGGCTCCGGGCCCCTACCCGCCCGCCGCGGCGGCCCCTGCCGCCCTGCCCAGGGGTCGCCGGCAGAATCTGCTCGTGTAAAAAATTAAAAATTAAAGAGAGTGTTCCGCTGGTTGCCAGGCCAGAGAGATCTATATAAGGAGAACAGAGAGAATGTAAATGAGCCAAGAACCTTTCATTTCCTTGGTGGGGGGGGCGGGAGGCGCTGAAGGGAGTCAGCCGGGATGTGGGGGTCTCCCTCTGCATGCGGCAGCCCCTCCGGGCGCCGGCACTGTGTTCATATGTAGTTTGCAAATGCTATTTATATTGTAAAGAGAAAGGAAGAAGTGGGCTGGCCCTCGGGCGGAGGGGCGGGCCGGACCCAGACGGGGTCCCTCTGGGTCCGGCTCTGGGATGACGCGCGGACAGGCCGCGGCTCCGCAGAGGGGAAACGCACATTTCCCCACAAAGGTTATACCCGTGTCTATGTACAAAAACGAAAAACAAGAAACCCCACCCACCCTGATTTTTCTCCCTCCCAAGATTAAGGATGCGCTGTATTTTTGCCTAACCCTCCCGCCTCTAGGTCCATAATGAATTAAAGGCTCGTGAGCACTGCGAATCCAGCTCCCCGAGTGGCGGTGTCTTCATTTCCGGCGGGGGCGGGGGCGGGGGCGGGCCCCCAGGAGGGCGGAGGTGCGGCCTGGCCCCTCCCTCCTGCTCCGGCTCCTGGTGGGGGTGGTTCTTCCCGGCCACCGTCTGTCCACGGCTTCTGTCCCCACAGACCCCTTCCTAGAGGACGTCAGGCCCAACTCACAGGCGGGCTTGTGGTCCCCCCTAAAGATGACTCTGGGGGCACCTGGGGAGCTCAGTCAGTTAAGCATCTGACTTTTGATCTCGGCTCAGGGCACGATCTCAGAGTTCAGGAGATGGAGCCCGGCATCTGGCTCTGTGCTGACAGGGCGGAGCCTGCTTGGGACTCTCTGTCCCCCTCTCTCTGCCCCTGTCCCACTCCCACTCACTCTCAAAGATAAACAAACTTAAAGAAAAGTTAGAAACAAAACAGAACAATTCTGCCTTGGACCCCTTGTTTGTCTGGGGCCGATGGGCACCTTCTCACACTGCCCCCGTCACCACGACCCAGTTCCAGTGACGTCTGGGCCAAGGAGCATGCCAGCCTGTGGGGTCTCCCAGGCCTGGCCTGAGGCTGGGCCCCCAGGCTTCACGAACGTGCCAGGAATCCAGCAAGCCCTGGGGGTGTGGCACCAACTCGGCAGGTCTGATCCCCGCCCTCGTGGACCCAAGAGGACCGGGCGCGGCAGCGGTAAGTGGCTCATCGGGTCAGGTGGAAAGAGCAGGATCGGGAAAGGGGGTCACGTTCCCTCTGGGAGTCTTGAAGGAGCTGATGGAGTGCCAGAGGGCATGGCCTGTGCAACGGGCAGAAGCAGGCCTGGCATATTAGAGGAGGAGTGAGGGGGGCCGTGTGGCTGGGCCAGAGCAAGGGGCGGGGGGTCAGCAGGAGAGGACAGAGAGGAGGCGGGGCAGGTCGTGCCCAGTTTTACCTCTTGGAGATGGGAGCCCTGGAGGCCTGTGGGCAGAGGAGGCAGGACCTGACTCTGGTGCTCATGGGTGCCCTCTGGTGGCCGCTGCAGGGAGGACAGACGGGGGCAGGAGCCTGGGACCTGGGCGGAGGGGAATCGCTGGGCACCTGGAAAGGTGGCCACAGACAGGGATGAGGCAGGCCAGGGGCGGGGGAGGCCAGCGCACACTAGCAGGAAGCCCCTGGCTGGGTACACGGGCCTGGGGGCCGGGGTGGGGTTCCCCCGGGGAGGCTTTGGGAGAGAGGGGCGTGCAGGTGGCATATTTACGGGACACTTGAGATGGGGACCTGGGACTGGACCCCGGGAGCTGGTGCAGGACTGGGGATGAGCAGCCAGCGATATGGGGGCCCCCATACGGGGGACCCGGTTCCTCCAGGCGGTTGCACCCGGAGCAGCTATTTCCTTTGGTAAAATTGTTGCGGCTGCAAACTTCACCCCACTTCTCAGGTCCTCCTTTTCGGGGACCCCTGCCCCCAGCGAACTCCCAACAGCTCCAGGGCTCTGTTTCCCCACCTTGTTACAAGGGCCTCTGGGGCACTGACGGCACAAGTCAGCCCCGAGGAGGGGGCCGCGGACCCAGCAGGTCTGGCTGCGGAGGGCCCACGGGGTGCGGGTGTGACCGTGGCCGTGGCCATGAGCCGATGGGGGTGGCGAAGCCGGAGGAGAAGGGAAAACAGCTGCTGGAGGTTAGGGCTCAGGAATGCAGGCGGCCACAAATACAGCCTTGACCCGCCCCCTCAAGGACCGGAACAGGCAGGCAGGGTCAGCTGGTGGTCACAGAGATCTCAGAGCAGATGTCCGGGAGGTGACGATTCTGGGATCTGAGCCCTCCCGGGCGCCTGGGTGGCTCAGTCGGTTAAGCATCCGACTTCGGCTCAGGTCATGATCACGTCCAGAGGTTCCAGCCCTGTGGCAGGCGCTGTGCTGATAGCCCGGAGCCTGGAGCTGCTTCCGATTCTGCGTGTGCGCCTCTCTCTCTGCCCCTGCTCCACTCTGCTCTGTCTCTCAAAACATAAAACGTAAAAAAAAAAAAAAAAAAAAGCATCTGAGCCCTCAAGGGACAGCCTGTCAGAAGGACTGAGGTGAGAACACAGTCCTGGGACTGCCTGGGCCAAATCAGGCCTTCCCCTTGGTTTTGTAAATAAAGCTTTATTGGTCCACGGCCACGCCCATTCATTTAGTTACTACGTGGCTTCTGCCCTCCAGCAGCTGAGCCCGCCCTGTGCGTGCAGTACCAGGCCGCTTACGGAGAACATGTGCTCATCCCTGACCCAGGGTCAGCGGGAGGACCCCTCTGGGCCCACCTGGCCTCCCCGGTCCTCCCGTGGGGGCAGCCCTCCGGCCCAGGCCCGCCCTGTCTCCCACCGGCACCCATCCACCGGAGGGGAGGAGGGGGGCTCTGGCGACATGCGCAGTGTCCAAACCCTGCAGGCCACCCCCACCCGGCAAGGGCCCTTGGGGACAGAAAGTCACAGGCCCAAAGTAACCACCATGGAGATAAGCCCCCCGGATACCCCACCTCGGCCCCCGAAGCCGGTGCGGAAAGCAGCCGGGCTCCGCCTTGGAGCCGCCTCGCCCGTGGGCGTTGCTTACGAGTTAGATTGACTCAGTGCCCCTGCTCTGTCAGCGGAGGAAACGGGAGTCCCGGGCCGTTCGGGCAGGGGGAGGGCGGGGAAGGCCCTCGCACCCACCCACCAGGCCCCGCGCCCTGTCGCTTTAGAAGCACAAAACGCAGGGGTGTTTAGGCCTCTGTCTCTTGACTTCCGCTCAGGTCATGATCTCACGATTTGTGGGTTTGAGCCCCGAGTCAGGCTCTGTGCTGACAGTGAGGAGTCTGCTTGGGATTCTCTCTCTCTCTCGGTCTCTGTCTCTCTCTACTCCTCCCCCACTCATGCTCACTCGCTATCTCCCTCAAAAATAAATAAGCTTTAAAAATAAAAAATAAAGGAATGCCTGGGGGGCTCAGTCAGTTGAGGGGCCGACTTCGGCTCAGGTCATGACCTCACGGTTCTTGAGTTCGAGCCCCACATGGGGCTCTGTGCTGACAGCTCAGAGCCTGGAGCTGCTACACATTCTGTGTCTCCCCCTCTCTCTGCTCCTCCCCCACTCATGCTCTGTCTCTCTCTCTCTCTCTCTCTCTCTCAAAAATAAATAAATGTTAAAAATTTTAAAAATACTTAAAAAAAGAAAGAAATACAAAACTCCGGGTGTGCCTGGGAAATAGGGGACTGGGAAGTGACTTCTGCGGCGCTGGCCCGTCTCTGTGGCCCCTCCCGGCCGCTGGACACTTATTGCTCCGTTGTCCCCCGATCGCATCAGCCCGTGACCGTCAGCCTGGGCTCTAGGGCCCGCCTGGGTGTCCCAGGATGCTTGCTTCACCCCAAGTCCCTTAACCACATCTGCGGGGACACTTTTCCCAAATAAGCCCAGAGGCCCCAGAAGTAGGGCATGGGCGAATGTTTTGGGGGAGCCCCAGTCAAGCCGCTCCAGCGACCCCTCCCCCCCAGACCCAATGACCCCTTCCTGGCCTCGGGACTGTCCCCCTACTTGACTACGGGCCCCACGCATGTAAGGACGTGGTCTTGGTCCCCTCGCCAGCCACCATGCTGGACCCAGGGCCTGGCAGGTGGCTCTGTGGGTCCCCGTGTTGGTGGCTGGGCTCCGGGGCGCCTCGGGGGCTGGCTCCCTGCACGGGTGGGTAGGAGAGGGTCTCAGGAGGTGAGGGCTGGGAGAGAGTAGCAGGGTGAGGGGCGGCCTCTCGGGGCTGAGCCCCTCCTGTCACCGCCCGCTGTCACCGCAAGTGGCAGTTGGTCAAAGCCAAGCAGGACGCGGTGGGAATCCCAAAATGGAAAACCAGGTGAAGCCACAGCTGGGCTACGGACCGTGTTTGAAACTAGTGTTTAGACCGGAGACTGTGGGGCCCAGACCAAAATTACCCACATACCAACCCCTCACTCTAGTTAGAGAAAGCCGCGCCCCACAGCCTAGCCACCCTGGAGCCATTTTGTGTAAATACAGAGGTTGAACAAATGGGTAAATTAAAAAAAAAACGTTTTTTTTTGTTGTTGTTGTTTTGTTTTTTGAGAGTGTGAGAGCGGAGGGCAGAGAGAAGGAGACAGAATCCCCAGCAGGCTCCGCGCCATCAGCACAGAGCCCGACACGGGGCTCGAACTCACAAACGGTAAGATCATGAGCTGAGCTGAGATCAAGAGTCGGACACTTGACCGCCCGAGCCGCCAGGCGCCCCAGCAAACGGGTGGATTAATGGGCCGGGTCTCTCTCTGCCAGAGAAAGAAATCACAAATCAGAGTCCGGGGTGGGGGGCTTCCAGAACGGACCTTGTCCCAGGCCGGAATCAGCAGGGTCAGAACGAATTCCTGGTGAGTGTTCGCAGAGACTCTCAGTGTGGACACTACGGACAGACAGAGGAGTGAGCGTAGGTGGGTGCCCGTGGCCCGACACCCCTGACACGGACTCTGGCTTCTAAACGCCTTCTCCTTGCAGAGATCATTAACCGCGCGTCCGGGGCGGGGAAAACGCACCGTCAGTCTGGAACATCTGGTGTTGGCAGAAGCAAGGAGAAAATTAAAGGAGAGAGGCGTGTGCAAAGGCCCCGGGGCCCAGAGTGCAAACCCACTCCCGGTGCCAAGGCCGGATCCAGCAAAGTCAGGAAGAGTGTTGGGTAATAAGCACTGAGTAAACGAAATCTGCAAACTCGTATAAATCACTGAACGAATGAATAAATGGGGGAGGGGGAAGGGACCCCTCCCCCTTACGGATGGATTCGAGGTACTGGACGGAGGAGGGGAGGGGGAAAGCCGTCTGCGCTCACATTGCTCACGCGTAGTCGCTCAGCAAACATTCTGGCCATGTTCCAGCAGGGAATGCTGGGAAAGAAAGGGGAAAACCACGCTCCCTGCCCAGCCCCCCCGGAGTGCACAGGGGGGCAGGCAGACGCGACATAGAACCAAATCAGGCAGCGAGTTAGAAGACCACAGATGCTACATGAAGACAAGACTGGAAGAAGGACCGTGGACGGGGGCCTGGGGCGAGTTTGTCCAGGGCATTCGGGGTCTTGCTGAGAATGTGACGTTTGAGCAAAGAGCCAAAGGAAGTGAGAGGGTGAGTGGAGGGAGCATCCAGGGGTGAAAGCTGCACCTGGGGCACAGCCAGCGCAAAGGCCCTGGGGCAGCACGAGGCCCGCCATGTTGGGCGGACATGGAGGAAGCCTGTGTTGCTGCAGGAGGGGGACAAGGACAGTAAGTGGATTAAGTATTTATGAAGCGCCTACTGGATACCGTGACTTAAGATAAATGAAGCCCGGGAAAGGGCTAGGTGATGAGGAGGCGCCATTTTGGCTACAAAGTCGAGGTAGGAGGTGACATTTCAGCAGAGGCCAGCAGGACGGGGGTCTCCACGTTTCCGTACACAGAATTCCCCTGTTCTCTGGTGAAGAGCAGCGCTCCTTCCCCGAGAAGGATGGGGTTCCCGTCAGCCAGTTCCCCGTCGGCGGGCACTACGGTCATTTCCAGTTTTCCCAGCCAGGGACCGCGCTCCTGGGTGTTTGGTACTGGGGTGTGCCTGTCGCTCTAGAATACACTCCTTACAAAGAGCGGGGTTGGGGCGCCTGGGGGCTCCGTCGGTTGAGCGTCCGGCTTCGGCTCAGGTCATGATCTCACGGTCCGTGGGTTCGAGCCCCACGTCGGGCTCTGTGCTGACGGCTCAGAGCCTGGAGCTGCTTTGGATTCTGTGTCTCCCTCTCTCTCTCTGCCTCTCCCCTGCTCACGCTGTCTCTCTCTCTCAAAAAAAAAAAATTAGAAAAATTTTAAATACAAATAAACCAACAGAGCGGGGGTGGGGACTGCTGGCTGGAACTGTCTGTCAAGTTACTTCTAATTCCGTGAGCCAGGGGGACGCCCTCATCGCCGGGACCCAGCCGGCGACCTCTGTGCCCTGGACGGGTGACAAGTGGCCTCTGACCGTGGCCTCCCCTCCTAATGAGTCAGGCTGGGCGCCTTTCACATGATTAAAAGCTGTCAGAACCGCCTTCAAACGTATGATTTGAAAAACTCCGCAGTGACCGTTCGGGCCGGTGAGAGCGTCGATCCTGTGTGTGATCTCTGTCCCCGCTGTATCCGTCCGGCTCCGTGTCACCCGCCGAGCCCCGGGTCGGGGGCCACACCCAGGGCGACTCTCCTCTCCTCTGAGGCCTGAAATCGGAAAACCCAAGCCCATAATTAGTGTGGGGCGAGGACAGTGCAAGCGGCCGGTGCTGGACAGCAGCTCCAGCCAGGACGGAAGATGCAGGGACGGCGGCCAAACCCGCTTCCTCGCCGTCCCCCCCCCGCCCCGCCCCCGGAGGCTGGGCGGGGCCTCCCCAAAGGCTCCGCCCTCCGCACCCGACTCCGGTCCCACGGGCTTGCACAGAATCCCACGTCTGGGTCTGCTGGGCACTTGGACACCATTTCACTTTATTTTTCATTTTATTTTTCTTTCTTTCTTGATCACATCTCTGGCAGGCATCTCTGCTTTGTCTGCTTTGGTGCCTTTATTTATAGGTCAATATTTTTAATTTTTTAATGTTTAATTATTTTTGAGAGAGAGCATGAGGCAGGGAAGGGCAGAGAGAGAGAGAGAGAGAGAGAGAGAGAGAGAGAGAGAGAGAGAACTTCAAGCAGGCTCCCTGCTGTCAGCACAGAGCCCGATGCGGGGCTTGAACTCAGGAACCATCAGATCACGACCTGAGCTGAAGGACACTGGACTCTGATTTAAAATATATTCCCTGGGGCGCCCGGTGACTCAGGTAAGCGTCTGACTTCGGCTCAGGTCATGATCTCACGGTTCGTGGGTTCCAGCCCGGCGTCGGGCTCTGTGCTGACAGCTCACAGCCTGGAACCTGCTTCAGATTCTGTGTCTCCCTCTCTCTCCGCCCCTCCCCTGCTCACACTCTGTTTCTCTCTGTCTCTCAAAAAATAAACGTTTTGATTTTTTAAATAAAAATAACAATAAAATAAAATACACGCCCTGACAGATCACCCATCTGTGCCCCAAACAGAAGAGAAAAGCCTCCTGTGTCACTGAGGGTCAGACAGCTGGTGGCGGAGCCGCTGGTCCACCAGCTCAGTCTCCGAAGGAGCCTTGACTTCTCCCTGGGGAGGGAGCTGTCGGCCCCAAAGCGATGGCCCCGGGCTGCCCAAGGGGCCCCACCCGCCCCACGAGCCCCTCTGACCAGCAGCCGTGGACGTGGGTGGGGCAGCCGGTGCCACAAAGAAACGTTCTCTCCAAGGTCATCTCCCAGACACGCCGGCGGGCGTCGTCCTCCAGCGGGCAAAGCGCGAGGTCTTGTCACCGGCGCCCCACTTGTCGCCCAGCAGCAGAGTGTGCCGGGGCCACGGCCATCAGGCTCACCATGTCCTTCCTCGCCGCGTCCCCGCGAGGGGAAGACCGCCGGCCTGGGCTGCTCTCCGGGTGGCGGACCGCGGGAACTTGTGGCTGACGAGCGCCCGCGTCTTAGTGCGGCCTGGCGCCCCCTGGGGGTCACCCGAAGGCGCTGCCCACGCTCACGGCGTATTTCCGGGTCGCGGTGTTTCCCTTACGAGCGATTGCACATCTTTCACCCCTCGATGAACCACTTTGGAGCCACCGATTGTTTTTTTTTTTAACTTTCATGTAACACACAGAAACGTACGTGTGAGCCGAGGCCTTGGTGAATTTCAGCAGCTGGAACACCTGCCCGATCAGCACCCGATCAAGAACAGAACACGCCCAGGGCCCCCAGGGAACCCCCATGTGGCCCCCCAGGTCACTGCACCCCGAGGGGGGGCCACGTCCCGTCCCTATTCACCGCCCCAGCTCACTTCGCCTGTTTTGGATTTTATATACATGTGGAATTATGCGGGGTATTATCCTCTTCGTGTCTGGCATCTTCGACTCCAAATTGTATCTGTGAGATTCATTCATATCGTCTCTATCTGCATGCAGTGTTTCCTTTTTAATTTTGCATAAAAAGCGGCGAGTTTCGCGTGCGCTGGCACCTGAATAAACCACGGTGCATCTCTCCAGCCCGGCATCTGGATTGTTTCTGCTTGGGGCGCGACGAACCGTGCTGAGCGCCGTCTCCAGCAGCTGCCAGTGCTTCCCCCGGCTGCAGACCCAGGAAGGGCACAGCTGCGGTGCACCCACCATGCCTTTTTATAAGTGAGGGTAACAGCACGACGCAGAACTACCCCTGGGACCGTGAGGGACAAAAAGCAAAAAAAAAAAAAGCAATGAAAGGTACTTGCTGGCACGTCGCGGCCAATGATGCCATTGAGGCCCAGGCATAGTCTTTGAGGGACACTCTCACGAGATTCTCGGGAAACGTGAGATGGACCCTGCGCTTTCATTTTGTGAACTGTATGTATGCAAAGTCGTCTTGTCGCAGCTTCCTCGGAAGCAGCCCACCAACCCGGAGCCGACACTCGGAGCAACATGGCTTCTAAGTCCTGACTCCTCAGCCCGCACGGCCGCTCGGGCGCGTCAGCCCCGACCTGAATGTCCTTCTCCGAGGAGGGTTCCCTGGACCCTGGGCCAGAAGTGAGCTTGTCCTCTCCGTGTTCTCACTCCAGCCTCGGGGGGATGGGGGGGGGATGGTCGTTTGTGCCTTCACCCCCCCCTTCCCCCACCCCCGCAACACATCGCAGAGGACGCTCGGGGCTTGGCCTGCAGCCGCATTACAGGCGAAGCAGGTTAGCGATTAACAATCACCCTTTGTTGTTGTTTTTAAAATTTTTTTTAACATTTATTTATTTTTTGAGAGACAGAGAGAGACAGAGTGTGAGCAGGGGAGGGGCAGAGAAAGAGAGGGAGACACAGAATCCGCAGCAGGCTCCAGGCTCTGAGCTGTCAGCACAGAGCCCGACGCGGGGCTCGAACCCACGAACGGTGAGATCATGACCTGAGCCGAAGCCGGACGCTTAGCTGACTGAGCCCCCCAGGCTCCTCACAATCACTCTTTGAAGACTGGCCATTCAGCAAGGTCCTTGATGTGGCTTCTCTTCCGTGATCTCTGAGACGACCTTACCAGCATATTCTCATTGTATATAAATGAGGATGTGGAAGCACAGAGAGGTGAAGTCACTTGCCCAAGGCCACACAGCAATCAAGTGGCAAAGCGGGGATTTGAATCCCAGAGACCTGGGCCCAGAGCCCACATTTTTGGTCCCTTTGGCTGCGGTGCAAGTTGTAACCTGATGACAGTCACAGAAGTGGGGAGGCGGGGGAGTCCACCTCATTCCGTTAGGGCTGCTCTGACGGAATCGCACAGACCGGGCGGCTTACAAACAGCACACGTGCTTCTCACAGTTCCAGAGGCTGGAAGTCCAAGATCCCGGCCAGCAGGTTCAAGGCCAAACTTCTGCGTCTGGCGAGAGCTGCTTCAGGTCCGTAGTCGCCTGTCTCTCGCTGGGTCCCTCACTGAGCAGCAGGGCTGTGGGAGCCCCTCTCCCTCCCCTTCTCTTTTATAAAAGCATCGACCCCATTCATGGGGGCTGCACCGTTGTGACCTAGTTGCCCCTGAGGGTCCCTCCTTCCCACGCCGTCACCTCAGGGGGAGGACCCCAACGTCCCGCCCACGGCTGAGCTGTGTGGTTCGCGCACCTGGGAAGTCATTTGCTTGTAGCTGTTTTCGTGAACCTCCTTTTTCACTTAACGGGCCCATTTTCCATATCATTAAATATTCATGCCCCACACTCATATCCGTCTAATATTACACGTGTTTTTATTTACCCATAATTGACATCCATTAACATACATGACATTATAAAGCCCCGCAGGGTCGGCAAACGCATCCCCTGAGTGGCTGCACCTGAAACAGACCGCGGTGTTTCCGCCCTTCGGGGCCCCCGCGGGCTCAGTCAGTTAAGCGTCCAACTTTTGGTTTTGGCTCAGGTCATGATCTCACCGTCCGTGGGTTCGAGCCCCGCATCGGGCTCTGTGCTGGAGTCATGGAGCCTGCTTAGGACTCTCCCTCCCTCTGTGTCCCTCCGCCACTGCACCGTCCCAAAATAAATAAATAAACTTAAGAGAAAATATTTCTCTCCTTCCAGAATATTTCCTCAGTTCTAGAACTTTCTGAAAATGGAACCATACAGAACACAGGCATTTGTGTCTGGTTTCCTTCCCTCAGCTCCATGCACTTGAGCTTCACCGATCTGAGCGTTCCTGTTGCATCGCTCCGTGGCTGGCTGGGCCACGGTCCACGCGGAAGGCTCACCGGTGGGTGAAATTTGGGCAACTGCGTGTGAAGCGCCTGAACGCAGCACACCTGCGCATACTTGTGGACGTTTTAAAAGACTTTGCCCCCGGGATTCGCTCTCACCAAAACGACTCCGGCTTGGGGACGCGCAAGGAGGCTTCCAGCATGGGCTGCTTCTAAAGAATGTGGCAGGGACCATCCTGGCACCTGATGGTAGAGCAGAGAAGGACGTCGCATGCGGGCAGGGGTGCTAACGGCCACCAGGGCGGCCGGAGGCAGGTAAGCAACCAGGGAGCCCAGGGGGTGCTGAGCGGGGGCAGGGCAGCAGACCCGGTGGGTCTCCCGACGTCCAGCGTGGGCACAGCGGCCTCGGGCCACTCTGGAGCCCTTGCCTCGGCCGGGGTCCGCGCCGTTGACACCGGGGCCGTGACCATCTGATAACCGAATCTGTGCGGAACAGCTGCCTGGTGACAAGTATAATAAAGCGTATTAATGAGGCCATTATTACTCCCTAATTAAAAGCTAATAACTAAGAGTTAATTGCCTTTAAAAGATGAAGCAAGGCCGGGCTGGGATTTATCTGTTTGCCTTCGCTCGCCTGGATGGGCTGATATGTAGGAACTAATTAATTGAATCAAATCTTAAGAAAACTAATAATGTCCTCGTGCCGTTTGGGCCGTGAATTAGAAGGTGCCTGCGGTGTGTCTGAGCGTCTTCCTCTCGAACAGTCCGGGGCCGCGGCTCCCGCCCTGGGAGGCCGGGGAGCTTGGCAAGGGCGAGGCGGGTGTCCGGGGGTGTCCGCTGGCCCTTGGCCGGTCGGGGCCCTCGTGCCCCCACCTCAGGCTGCCCGCCGGGCCTCCCATCTGCCTCCACTGCTGTTATTGTTACCTTTTATGTTGGACTAGCTGAAGTCTCCCAAGGAATTGCAAAAAATATATATATATATATAGTACAGAGAACTTCTCCCCCAGTAATTGCATTTTACACAGACGTCGTGCCTCGTGGAAACCAGGAAATCCGCACAATACGGTCAGCTCCGGCCCAAGCCTCTCGCAGACTTCACCGGGCACTCTCGTTAAAGATTTTTAAAATCCATATATATACAATTTTTTTTAATTGGGGGATATAAGACACATATCGACAAGTTCAGCCTTTTAAAATGTACAATCCAGTGGCTTTTATTGTATTCACAAGGTTGTGCAACCACCACCTCTAGTTCCAGAACATTCTGTCGCCCCAAAGAGAAGCCCCACCCCCTCCCCTGTCCCCGACCCCCGTGAGCCCCCCCTTCTCCTCCGTGGATGAGCCCATTCTGGACGTTTCTCACACGTGGACTCACACCCCGTGGGGCCTCTCGTGTCTGGTTCCCTTCCTGGGCGTCCTGTGTTCGGGGTCCGCCCACGGGGCGGCGGGGGCGACGCGACACTGCTGGGCGTGTACAAGTTTCCCTTGCGATCTGTACCCATTTTTCATTGTGGAAATGTTTAATTTCATGAATAAAATGCAAATATGCCATTGGCCGCGGCCTGACTGGGACCCCAGCGGAGAACCCTGCAGCGCCCCAGCCCCCACCCGGCCGACAACCTGACTCGGAACACCTGCGAGGCAGCCGCCCCTCCCCCCGCCTCTCAGGGGCAGGGCTCCGCCCCCAGCGTCCAGCCTCAGTGGCTCCGCCCCCAGCTTCCGGCCGCAGTGGCTCCGCCCCCCGAGCGCATGCGGGGCACACAGAGATGAGATCTCGGTTCTAGTGAAATTTCGCTGCGTTCCTTGTTGGCTTTTCTAGAAAATCGCCGGAGAGCTACCTCCAGCTTTTTAGTTTCCTGTAGCTCTTACGAACGGCGTTATAACTTTAATTACAAAACAGTGCTTTCTCTGTATAGATACACAGCCCTGGGATGCCACCACCCTCTGGCCCCGCCTGCTTGGTCCCTGCCTGTCTCTGTGCGGCCTGAAGACTAAGAATACTTCTACATTTTTAAAAAATGGAGGGTGGGGGTCATTTCGTGGCTCCGTTGGTTAAGCAGTGGACTTTGGTTCAGGTCATGACCTCACGGTTCATGGGTTCAAATACTACATGGGGCTCTGTGCTGACAGCTCAGAGCCTGGAGCCTGCTTCGGATTCTGTGTCTCCCTCCCTCCCTGCTCCTACGCTGCTGGTACTCTTGTCTTTCTCTCCCCAAAATAGATAAATACTAAAACAATTAAAATTTTTTCCATTTTATTTAATATTATTTTTTAATATTTGTTTATTTTTGAGAGAGAGAGAAACAAGAGTGCGAGCAAGGGAGGGGCAGAGAGAGAGAGAGAGGGAGTCACAGAATCCGAAGTGGACTCCAGGCCCTGAGCTGTCAGCACAGAGCCCGACATGGGGCTCGAACTCACGAACCCTGAGATCACGACCTGAGCCCAAGTCCATGCTTACCCGCCCAGCCCCCCAGGCGCCCCTTTCCTGGGGGACTTTGTACGGGCCGCCGGCTCCCTCCTGGCTTGAGGGGTTGCAGCCGAGCCGCCTGTGGTCTGATGGGGGCTCTCTTGCACAGGGCTGTGTCCCTTCCCTGCTCTCAGGGTCCACCTCAGGGAGGGGGAGGGAGGGTCACTGTCCCAGCTCTGGGTCGGTGAAGACACTGATGGCGGAGGGGTCACGGGCGAGGCTGGGGGTGGACGCCGCCCTGCTCGGGTGGGGCTGGGGGTGGCGCCGGGCCGCCCGGTGGGGAGGGGCCACCTGCCCACGCAGCCCCCCAGCTGTTCCGGGTCAGGCTCCCTGGTCACGTGGCTCCACCCCCAGCGGCCGATGGCCTACACCTGGGCTCCTGCCCAGGCGCTCACGCCACTGCCGGGCCAGACGCTGCCACCGCCTGGCTGGGCCGCGACCAAGCTGCAGGTTGGGACCCCTGCTGGGTCTGGCAGGTGGGAGCAGGTAAGAGCTCGGTCTGTCAACGCGCGGTCACTGGCTGGCGCGCCCCCGTGTCCCTCCGCTGTCCCTTGCTTGCTGCCAGGGGTCAAGCCCCAAATACTCCCCTGCACACCCCATGGTAGGGGACCAGGGTGGGGGTTCCCAAGAGGAGACCCTCAACACTGGGGGAGGGGTGTCCCCCCCACAGCAACTGCGGGTTCAGGAGGGACCCCTGGGGTGGAGCTGCGCCAGCGTAGGGGAGGGGCGGTGCGGTCTCCCTGTTTCTGTGTGCTTCAGCCTCACCCCTGCGTCCTAGGATTTTCTCTCTGCTGTCGGGTCCCTGAATCATTGTTGCTTGCTGTCCTGGTGAGGGAGCCGAGTCAGCCATGGCCCGTGTCACCATCTTGGTGCCTCCACTTCCTGATTCTCTGCTTTTTTTTTTTTTCTAAGTTTATTTATTTTGAGAGAGAGAGAGACAGCATGAGCAGGGGAGGGGCAGAGAGAGAGGGAGAGAGACAGTCCCAAGCAGACTCCGTGCCGTCAACACAGAGCCTGACTCGAGGCTCAAACCCTTGAACCATGAGGGCGTGTCCTGAGCCGAAGCCGAGTCGGACGCTTAACCGACTGAGCCGCCAGGTGCCTCTGATTCTCTGCTTTTATCCCCCAGGCAAGACCGCTTGCAGCTCCCACCCCCGCCTCCTCCAGGCCTGGGTGTTCCTTGTCTCCTGGCCACGGGCTGGCCCTGGGCTCTGTTTGGACGTCCCCTGCTCCAGGAAGGCTCCGTGCGCCCCGACTGCGCTGCGGTGTGCCCACATCCTGGGAGCTCGCTGCCAAGGGCCCCTGTGCTCGGAGCCCAGCTCTCCGTCGGGGGGCGTGAGTGGAGGGTGCCGGGGTCTGCTGACCATCCCCGAGCACCCACGTGGAGAGAGGGCGTTGTGATCCTAGTCGGGAGGCGAAATCCCGGAAGGGGGCAGGACGGGAGGAACCGCCAAGCCACTTCCCGCAGGCAAGACCGGCGGAATCGGGCTCGGTGGGGAGTAGTCACACTCCCGTGGACCCCTGAGTGCGCCCTGCACTTGCTCAGGTTGCACCGCACCCCTGCACCGCCCGGGCACCTGCCAGAGCCCCCAGTGTGGCAAGAACAATGAGCAAGTGCGAATCGTGCTTCCGTTCACCTCGTGGTTGGCACGGCTAATTGTCCCCACAGAGCTCCCACCGGGGCCGAGGGCGGCAAACGAGGTTCCCGACGCCTGGCCGGGCCAAGGTCACGTGCGCCCGGTCTCTGCAGGGGGAACGGGGGCGCTCTGTCTGCACAGGCGCCAGAGCTCGTGCCTCGTGCCGCGGGCTCGCGGGAAACCGTCCATCTCGGCCGGGGGCTTTGCTGGCTGGGGACGTTTGTCATATCGAAGACCACAGACTTCAGTCTTTTAAAAATTTGAAACGATTCTACAATTCTAGAAAGGTGCAAAGATGGTTCAGAAAGCAACTGGGCGTGTCACTCAGTGTCTTCCCAAGGGTTACGTCTTACCTAAGGGTCAGCAAAATATCCACCATAAACCAATGTGTCCGCTTCCGTGCAATGTCATCAACGGACGGAGGCTTGATCCCCGGATATGGAATTGCTCTCTCTCTTTTACAGCCCCTGCCTTCCCAGCCCTGCAGTCACCGACCCCTTCTCCACCTCTGTAATTTGCTTCTTTCAAGCCTGGTGTATGAAGGGAAGGGTGTTATTTGGTCAAAGTCACCCCCCAGCGATTCGGGTGAGGGGGTGAGGGGGTGCGTCTCCGTGGTTTGTTTCTTTTCGTTGCTGAGTAATATTCCGCCGCCCACAGTTTATTCGCCACCTGCAGCTCTTGCCTGTTGTGAGTAAAGCTGCTGGAACAGTGGAGTCAGGTTTCTGCATGGACAGAAGTTCTCGTTTCCCTGGGAGAAACACCCAGGAGGACAATTGGGGGACCGTCTGGTGAGCGTTCCGTGTTTAAGGAGCTGCCAAGCTGTTTCCCGGAGGGGCCGTGGCGTTTTACGTTCCCACCGGCCAAGCGTGAGATGAGGGTGTCCCTGCGTTCAGAGCATGTTTCACCTCCCTGCAGACTTGTCCCGGAGCCCCCCCTCCCTGACTCCTGGGGTGGGAGAGGGGCTTCCTGGGTCTCCTTGGAAGAGGGGAAACTGGGGGCTTGGGATTCTGTGTCAGATCGCCTGTGACTCGCTCCGCCCGGGGTGTGCGCCCCCCGCCCCCCAGTGGACTGGTATTTGGCGGTGAGCCCTTTGGGGGTAGTTGGGTTTGGATGAGGTCATGGGGCGGGGACGCGGGGACTGGAGAGAGCTCCTGGGAGCGCGCGGCGAGGCGGGCAGGCCCCTCACCCCACCCGGTCGCGCCGGGACCCTGATCTGGAAATTCCAGCTCCAGAGCGGCTGGAAAGAAGCTTCCGTTGGCAAGCCGCCCAGTCAGCGCCGTTTCGTTGTGGAGCCGGAGCCAGTGACGACGGGCTGGGAGCTCCCGGCTCCGAGCGCCAGCCCCTGCCAGGCGCACGGGGCCCAGGACGCCACCGGAGAACCCACCCGCGTCGGGAGCCAGAGTTTGAAGCGATCGCTGAAAGGCTGGATGAGCTTTATCCCGACGCCCAGACCCCGCGCGTGGCTTCCCTCCGTCCCGCGTCCGCGCCGTTTACTTAGGATCCCAGGCGCGTGGGGTCCTGACGACGGACACACACGGGGCCCGGGGCTCGCGGCAGTTTGGGCCCCAGAATCGCACGCTAGGCGGACGACTACCCCTCTGCCCTTTGATTCTGAGCACCACGAGTCCTAGGAGCATTTCTGGGAGAAAAACATCATAATTCCATCGTCTCTGCGGGAGTCTCTCAATCATCCCTAGTCAGATCGCTCTCCTTGGGCCTTTTAGCTTTTTACGTTTGGATCATTGTAGACTTCCAGGCAGCTGCCGAAGTCGTACACGGAGCCCCAGGCAGCCTCCCCCAGCGGCGACCCCTTCCGCGGTGGCCGTGGGGCGTTCCAGGCGTCCGTTTGCACGGCCAGAACCGCTCTGTCCCCGATCCCGTCCCTTTACGGGAGCCCCGCCCCCCTGTCCTCAGAAGCCTCGGAAGCCTGGTCTCAGCCTCCAGGGTCCCGTCACTGTGCGGGCGTCGCGTGCGTGCCGCCAGTCCGCGGGCAGCCTCCCGGACCCGTCCCCGCCCCGCTGGCTGCTGTGTGTGTCGGGGTTCCCTCCCCGTTGCGGCTGAGGAATATTCCGGGATTTGCTTGGCCAGCGTGTCAAGCATTCAGTCATCCAGGGACATTTGGCCTCCAGGACTCGGCTGGTGGGAAGAGAGCCGTCAGGAGTCTCCGCGTTCGCTTTTTTGCAGGAACATATGTTTTCATTTCTCGGGGATCAGTGCCCAGAAACGGGTTTGCCGGGTGCTGGGGCGGCTGCAAACCGCCGATCTGCCTCCCTGAGTGGCTCTAGCCTTTGCTGTTCCTGCCGGTTTCTCCACGTCCGCCCCAGCACTTGGGGCGCCGATGCCTTTTCTTGTTGTTCCTCTAATAAGTGCAAAGCGCTGCGTCGTCTGCGTTTCCCCGGTGGCTGATGAAGGTGCGCCGTCCATCAGGGGCTCTTGGGCATGAGGTGGTTCTCTTGTTAAAAAACAAAACAAACCTGAGGCGCGGGGCGCCTGGCTGGCTCAGTCGGGGGAGCGCACGGCTCTTGGTCTCGGGGACGTGAGTTCGAGCCCCAGGCTGAGTGTGGAGCCTAAACAGGTAAATAAATTGAGGCCTTTCGCACAGCAACGAGCATAAATCTTCAAGGATCTCAATATATATTTGCCTGCGCATAGAGTCCCCAGAAGCTTCTCTCGTGTCCCCTCCTTTTCGCCTTCTGGCAGCAACCCTGTGTGCAGGATGAGCGCCCCCGCCCCCACGCCAAGGATGCCCACGTCTGACCCCTGGAACGTGGGAATGTGCTCGGTGACCCAGCAGAGGGGAATTCAGCCCCTGGGGGAGGGAAGGCTGCCATTGAGCTGACGTTGGCATCGACTGATGCCCATGGGTTTGCCAGGTAGGTCCAAGGTCATCACCAGGGTTCTTAAAAGGGAAAAAAGTGGGCAGAGAGAGAGAGGTGATTTGAGAGGCACTCCATCCATCCCTGCAGGCTCTAAAGATGCAGGAGAGGGCCACAGGCTAAGAAACTTCTAGAACCAGGAGGCAGGGAGGGTGGATTGTCCCTGCAGCCTCCAGGAGGAGCCAGAGCCGAAGACACCTGGATCTTCACCTGCGAGAGCCGTGTGACCAGGGCTGAGCTCCAGAACCGCAAGACGAGAAATCCGGGCCGTTTAAAGCCACTCCGTTTTCGGTCACCGGCTGCGGGCGCCAGCTGCTGCTAAGGCAGCGCTAGAGGCCGGTGCGTCCTTCAGGTCGGTGCGTCCTAGAGGTCGCTAGACAGTAGTATGTTCTAGAAATTAGTACTCTCTGTTCCTGAACTTTGTATCAGCGCCGCCACGTTGTGGCCATTTGCATCGCCACTTCGGCAGGACGTGGTTGTGAAATGCACCCCTGCTCTGTGAAGAGCTGACTCTGGCTAATTGATTATGGACGGGCCCCTTGGGTTCAGATATTCCTTCGCCAGCGTTCCTTCGCCAGCGGCTGGGCGGCTGCTGTTTCCACCTTGGGGCTACGAAATGAGGCCGTCGTCACACTTGGGACGTAGTTTCCTGTGTTGATTTCTGCTGGGCGAGTACCCGTGAGCAGAACGCAGGAGCTCTGAGTAAGCACATGGGCAGTTTCATAAAACCCTCAAAACAAAACAGTTTCGGGGGCGCCCGGGTGGCTCCGTCCGACTTCGGCTCAGGTCGTGATCTCGTGGTTTGTGAGTTCGAGCCCCGCGTCGGGCTCTGTGCTGACGGCTCGGAGCCTGGAGCTGCTCCAGAGTCTGTGTCTCCCTCTCTCTCTCTGCCCCTCCCCCACTTACTTGCTGTCTCTGTCTCTCTCTCCCAAAAATAAACAAAAACATTTCTTAAAAATTTAAACACTTTCCACAGCGGCTTTACAACATTTTCCTTCCCTCTTAGCACGATCCGTGCATTTCTGTGGCCCCGCGTCCTCCCTAAACACCTGGTATCAGTCTTTTTAAAGTTCAGTGTCCAGCACAGACGCCTCGGGCCCCCGCGTGGCGATTCGAGTTCGGATTAATTCAAACGAAGTAAAACTCAAAGCCCAGGTCCTCCTGCCGGTCACGCCCCACGGGCCCCGGCCCGCGTGCGCCCACAGCTCCTGCATCTCACGCGCAGGTGGAGAGCATGTCCGTCTGTCCATCGTCGCAGAAAGTTCCATCAGACCGGGCTCTTATGGTTATGGCTTTAATTTCCATTTCTCAATATCATCTTGTAAATCCCCTTTTTTCTTAAAAACTTTTTTTAAATGTTTTTTAAATTTTTTTTATTTTTTTGAAAGACAGAGATAGAGCACAAGCAGGGGAGGGGCAGAGAGAGAGGGAGAGACAGAATCTGAAGCAGGCTCTAGGCTCCGAGCTGTCAGCATAGATCCTGACTCAGGGTGCAAACCCACAAACTGAGATCATGACCTGAGCCGAAGCCGGACGTTTAACCGACTGAGCCCCCCCGACGCCCCAGATGGATCTTTTAAGACAAAAATCTCCTCATATGTTCCTGTTGCTAGTCTGTCAGCTTCAGGAGGGTAAGGAACTTGCTCAGATTTAATCACTGTTGAATATTGAGTGTCAGGTATACAGTAGGTGCTCAATAGATGATTATCGAATGGGCTTACCGCTGTTACACCAGGCCCACCCGGAAGCCATTCTCCTTGTCTTATTTAGTCACAGAATCCTGGTTTTATGTTGGGTACCAATGCATCTTTTAATTACAAGTAAAGACTACATTTCCCAGCCTTCTTTGCAACTAGATCTTGTGATTACATTCTGGCCAATGAGATCCTAGCAGAGGTTTCCTGTGGGATTTCTAGGGAGGTTTGTTTTTGTTTTTGTTTTAAGTTAAGCTGATTCAGATGGAAACTGCATCATTTTGTCCCTCCCTGCCCTTCTCTTTTCTGCTCCTGGAATGCAGGCAGGATGGCTGGGGCTTTGGCAGCCACTTTGGATTCTGCATTGACTCTGAGACGGGTAGACAGAGAAGCAGCAGCCTGGGACCCTGGTGGCTATGAATGTGCTGACCAGAATCGCTCACCTTCAGAGATACCCTGTTTATCTTGTTTGAGCCACTGTTACTTGTGCTGTTTATCCTGGTTTGAGGCCCCCAGAAGGAGACTTTGAAACAAAGATTTGGGGGCAAGTAGTTACTGTGGGAGGCGATCCCAGGAAGCCCTGGGAGGGGGTGCAGAAGTGAGACAGGACAGGAAAGGAGCCAGTGCCCCGTGCATTCATGGGCAGGTGACGCCTGTGGGTGACTGGGGCTCCAGCCCCACCGGAGCCCCTGGAGATCATGGGGCGCAACCTGAGCGGCCCCACCCAAGGGCATCTTGGTGAGTGAGGGGTGAACTTTGGGTGGGGGCCCATGTGTCTCCAGCACCCCGGGCTCCCCCCCCTCCACGGGGCTGACCCCCAGCATCCAGAGCACATCTCCCGAGCGGAGTTGGATTTCCAAAGAGCAGCCTTTGGTTGGGGTGAGGGTGAGCGTGTGGCTGCGGTGTGGACTGTATCCGCGGACTCCCAGGGCCGCCGCGGCTGAGGACCGTCTCCACGTCCCGCCTCCCTTGCCTTCACCTCTTGGACCTTGTTCCGTACTACACTCCCCCCCCCCACCTCGCCCCGAATCCCTCAAATGCACCAAGCCCCCTCCTCCCTGCAGGCTTTTCCCCAGGTTTGCTCCCCTTTCCCTGCGGCACCTTCCACCCCTCCTACTCTGTTCAACTTCTACTCATCTGTGGGGTCTCGACTTACATGACACCTCCTCCAGGAAGGCCCCCCTGATGCCACCATCCAGCTGGAGCTCCCTGTTCTGGATTTCCACACCTTCTCATGCTTGCCTTTGGGGGAAATTCTCACAGCCGTATCGTACAATCACTTGGAGGTGACTGAGGTTTGTCTTCCGTGCCTGCTCGCCAAAGGTGCCTCGCTGCACCTGGGGTCCTCAGCCCGGGACAGGGTATACAGTAGGTGCTCCGTATTTACAAGGAAACACACGTCTGCCGGGGGGAGGGCAGTGCGCCTTGGATCACACTTCGAGCCTCCTGGCATCCTTCCCAGCTGCCACCACGGGCCCCCGGGGGCCCCTGGCCCTTCACTCCAGAACGCCCGTAATTGAAAGCAAGCGTTCCCTCCAGAAGCCTCCCATATCTGTGTTCATCTTCTGTGTGGGCTAATTTTATTAAAGTTCCCCAAAGAGAGAATTGTAAATTCATTAGCGTGCATCTTGGACCGGACCCTCCTGTATGCCGGGCAAAAAAAGATTAGAAGTCAGCTGGGCCCGGCGATAATGAAACAGAAGATGCTCAAATATAATTCTTAATTAAACTGTAATGAGATAAGAAATTGTCGCCGGCTTGTGGGCCTGGTCCGAAGCCTCCGTGTTCTTGGCCTGACGCTGTGATTTATGATTCTCTTCCCTTATTGATGTAATTAGTTTTTCTCCCCTCTTCAGAAAATCCTAAACAATTAGATTGTGTGTGTGTGTGTGTGTGTGTGTGTGTGTGAAGATGAAGGGGGGGGGGTCTGAGCCCCCAGCCAGGACGTCTCCTCCTGTCCAGCCCGTACGTGGCGCTCAGCTGTGCACAGCCCCACAATGATCACGGTGGTCCAACCCACAAGTATTTGATGGGCCCTTTGTTTGCACCTGACACCGGGCGGACCGCCTATCAGCCGGTCAGGGCCGGGTAACAAACGACACCCAAACGTGCCACCTTGAGGAACAACATCTATCACAGTCTGTGTCTCCCCCGGCTCTGGGTGCCGCTGGGCGGGGTCCTCGCGGGTCCGCAGGCTCTAGGAGGTTCTGGCTTGGGGCCGAGGCCTCATCTGAAGACTCAAGTGGGAAAGCGTCTGCTCAGGCGCACGACCAGGACTTGGCAGGATTCAGGCCTCGGGCTGTGGGTCTGAGGGCCCCGCTCCTCAGGTTGGCGGCGGCGGCCACCCTCTGCTCCTTCCCCCGTGACCAAGACCGAAATCCCAGATACTTCCGACCTAATCCGGAAGTGAGGTATTACTTTTGCCTCATTCGTCTGTTCAGAGTGAGCAGTGGGTCTGCCCATCACAGACAGTGTGACCCTCAGGTGGCAGAGACCCTCAAGGGGCCATGTCAGAAGCCTCCTGGCTGTGCTGTTTGTCCTCTGTGCCCGTAGCATTCACTGCTGGGCCCTGACTCCTGGCACAGAGAGGCGCTCATTTAAAAAGTGTCCAGGGGGCTCGGTCAACTGGTTGGGCGTCTGACTTTAGCTCGGGTCATGATCTCCCAGTTTGTGGGTTCGAGCCCCGCATCGGGCTCTGTGCTGATGGCTCAGAGCCTGGAGCTTGATTCCAATTCTGGGTCTGTCTCTTTGCCCCTCCCCTGCTCGTGCTCGCTCGCTCTCTCTCTCTCAAAACTAAACATTTAAAAAAAAAGGTTAGTCGATTCAGCTAGTAGTCATCAGGCTTCCAGATTCATTCTTTCTTTCTTTCGCAAATCCAACAAGGTCTGGGGTGCTGGCACCTGGCAGTTACCGAGAGAGACCCAGGGGCGCCAGGGTGGTTCAGTTGGTTGAGCATCTGAGTCTTATTTTTTTAAATTTTTAAATGTTTTATTTATTTTTCAGAAACAGAGAGTGAGCAGGGGAGGGGCAGAGAGAGAAGGAGACACAGAATCTGAAGCAGCTCCAGGCTCTGAGCTAGCTGTCAGCACAGAGCCCAACGCAGGGCTCGAACCCATGAACTGTGAGATCATGACCTGAGCCAAGTCAGATGCTTAACCAACTGAGCCCCCCAGGCGCCCCAAGCATCTGATTCTTGATCTCTGCTCACGTCCTGATCTCAGGGGCATGAGTTCAAGCCCTGCATTGGGCTCTGTGCTAAGGATGGGGCCTGCTTGGAATTCTGTTTCTGTCTGTCTCTCCCTCCTCTGCATGCATGTGCGCTTTCTCTCTCTCTCTCTCTCTCTCTCTCAAATAAAAAGATAAGTTTTCATTGAGAGGATTTACATAGCATCCGCTCAGCACATCAAAGT
The DNA here is from genome assembly GCA_004023785.1 of Mungos mungo. Lineage (NCBI taxonomy): Eukaryota > Metazoa > Chordata > Mammalia > Carnivora > Herpestidae > Mungos > Mungos mungo. Next base: position 19,232 of record PISW01008892.1, on the reverse strand, counting down.
ATACAACTCCGTGGTCTGCGGTATATCCAGAGCCGTGCAACCATCACCACTCTCTAATTCCAGAACATTCCATCACCCCAAACAGAACCCCCATCCTCATCAGTGGTCACCCCTCCCCAGCTCCCATGAGCCCCCTCCTGTCCGTGGACGGGCCTGTTCTGGACGTGTCCCACACGTGCTCACACCCCGTGTGGCCTCCCGCGTCGGGTTCCCTCCCTGAGCGTCGTGGGTTCAGGGCCCGTCGGCAGGGCGGCAGAGGTGGACACCTCGCTCCCGCTTGCGGCCCGGGGATGTGCGCGTGCGCGCAGTGGACACGGTCCTCTGTGGACGTGCGCGTGCCCAATGGGCACGTCGTGGGTTCAGGTCCGGCCACCCAGCGGCGGGTGTGGGCGCTCCGCTCGTCCTCGGGGCTGAATCGTGTTCCAGCCTGTGGCTGGGTCACCTTTTGTATCCACGTGGCGTGGATGGACATTTAGGTTCTGCGTTTTGGCGGCCAGAAGCATGCGGCCTGGGCACACCTGGGCACAAGCGATGGTGCAACCTGTGCCCCATCCTCCTGGGCGGGCACTGGGCGCGGGGTCACGTGACAGCCCTGAGTGCCCCCCGCCCCCAGGCGGCACGTCCAGTGCCCTCCCCGGCCCAGCGTGACCACAGGCGCCCGTGGCGGCTCTCCCGGGTGACAGACGCGCAGAGGCCCTGGTGGAAGGAAGTCTCTGCGGAGGGAGCCCCCCGCCGGCTGGTAGCAGCGACGGCTCTGGGTCGGGATGCGGCTCCCAGGCGCCCCAGGTCGGCAGGGAGGGGGTTAAGCCGATCCAGCCATCCCAGAACCGGGAGCCGTCGGCGGGGCCCCGGGACGGACAGCAGGGCTGGCTATTCAGGATGCTCGTTCCCCCGGAGCCCCGTTCGCAAGGGGCCGCCGCGCCGGGAACAAAGCTCCAGCCGGCGCTCCGTCCGGGGTGGGGGGGGGGGGGCAGCCGCCTCCGCCCGGAGCCCGCGGGCTGCAGCCGCCCATTGTCTGCCCTCATTGAGATGCAAAGAGAAAATTAGAATTCACCCGCTTCCTTTCCCCTTTCTTCTGGATTTTAATGAATTCAGCACTTACAGGCTGAGCAGGGGGAAGGGAAAGAAGGCTTTAGAGGTTTTTTAAAAAGGAACAATTTTCGTTTCACGGCCGGTCCTCGCTGTTCATCATCATTCAGCAGGCGGGTTCCCCAGCCTTCCGCGGCCTGGGGGGCTCCCGGCGGGTCCCCAGCCTTCCGCGGCCTGGGGGGCTCCCGGCGGGTCCCCAGCCTTCCGCGGCCTGGGGGGCTCCCGGCGGGTCCCCAGCCTTCTGCGGTCTGGGGTGCTCCCGGCGGGTCCCCAGCCTTCCGCGGCCTGGGGAGGGGGGCTCCCGGCCGGTCCACCGCGGCTCCCCGGCCGCTCGCTTATTTTGATTCACAGGGAGACGTTATAGAGCCACAGAGCGTCACCTGTGTCCCTGACGGAGCGTCCCGAAAAATCAGTAAATGGGAGGATGTATTTGCAAAGACACATCTGATAAAGGGCTGTTTCCCGACATACGCCGAGAACTCTTACCACTTAACTGTGAGCTCACACCAGACTCAACAGTGAATCTAGACGGTTTTCCTCTAAGATCAAGAGCTGGACTAGGATGTCCACTCCTGCCGTCCCCTTGCCCCGTCATCCCGGAAGTCAGAGCCAGAGCAGCGAGGCGAGAAAAAGAAAAGGCGTCTGAATGGGAAAGAAGGAAAAAATGTCCATAGACGGTACAGTCCTGCCGACTGAAATCCCCGAGCCTTCCAAAAACTTGTTAGAACACAAATGAATTCGGTGAAGGTGCAGGATGAGAAATCAGCACACGGAGCGCGGTTGTATTTCTATACACCAAGGATGGCCTCAGAAAGGAAATTAAGAAAATCTGCCGTTTACAATAGCATCAGAAAGCATAAAACCTAGGCATAAATGTAGCCAAGTGGGTGAAACATATGTGCCCTGAAAACTAGACAGCCCCGGATGAAAGACACCGCAGACAGAAATAAACGGAAAGATCGTCTGTGCTCCTGGATTGGAAGAACGAGTCCTGTCAACCTGTCCCTATTACCCAAAGTGATCTCCAGATTCAGCACGGCCTCTAGCAAAATGCGAATGGCATTTTTTTTTTCAGAATTAGAAAAAACAAATCCTCAAATCCATATGGAACCACACGACACCCTGAATAAGCAGAGGAATCTTGACCAAGAAGAACAGAGCTGGAGGCCTCGCCCTGCTGATCTGGAAGCACTCCTCAGAGCCTCAGGAACCTTCCAGAAACCGCCACACGCCTCACTGGAACCAGCCGAGCGCCCAGAGACCGGCCCCACCCCGTGAGCAGCGGGCCTTTGGCGGTGGGGAAGTGATCGTGTCTTCCATACGTGGTCGTCGGCAAACCGGACCGTGAAATCGGATCCTTATCTCGCCCCATACACGAAAATCAACTCAAAATGGATTAAAGATGTAAGTGCGAAGACCCGAACTTGTCAAATACCAGAAGAAAATGGGGGAAAAGCTTCGTGACATTCAGCCGGGCAGCGGTTTTGTTCTTTTTTTTCTCCAACACGATGCCAGAAACACAAAACAAAAGGAAGACGAAGCAGCCGCGATCACATCAAACTAACAGGATCCTGCGCCGCAGAGACCAGCAGCAGAGTGAAGTAGTAACGGAAGGAGAGAAAATACTTGCACACTGTTGTGCCCAGATTTTAATGTCGCCCCCCAAAACCAGAGACCGCCAGGGAGGCCGAAGCACGCATGCAAAAGCAAAGGGCCTTATTACGAATGTAGGCCCGGCCAGCCTAAACTCGGGCTCACAGACTTACTGGATCCATGTGGAGCGAGCCCCGAACATGGGGGGGCAGGGCCTTTTATGAGTTTGGGAAGGGGGAGTTACAGGAAATTGTGACACAGGTACAGGGGTCCAATCAATATAGCATCACATCATTGACAGTGACTTTAGCCAATTACAGAGTGGACCCAGAACCCTCAGGTAGCGCGTGACTAGGCTTAACCTCCATCTTTAGGCCCGCCCCCAGAAATGTTAATGGTGTTAGCCAGCCTTCAAGGTCAGAGGGGAAACCTGAATCAGACCTGCATCCTTACAACACCATAGCTTCTGATGAGGCGGTCCCCCTCCAAAATATGTAAGGGACCCCCACAACCCAGCAGCAAAAAACCCCTAATAGCCCAATTTATTTTATTTTTTTTTTAAGGTTTATTCATTTTTCAGAGACAGAGTGTGAGAGGGGGAGGGGCAGAGTTGGGGGAAACAGAATCCGAAGCAGCTCCAAGCTCCGAGCTGTCAGCACAGAGCCTGACGCGGGGCTCAAACCCATGAACCGCGAGATCATGACCTGAGCTGAAGTCGGATGCCTAACCGACTGAGCCCCCCAGGCGCCCCTGAAATTGGAGATTTCAAAGACATTGCGGGTCCCCATGTTCACTGCGGCATTATTCACAATAGCCAAGCTATGGACACAACCCAGGTTCACTGATGGATGGATAAAGACATATATGTGTGCACACACACGCACACACACAAACACACACACACGATTCGGGGCCTGAAATCACGAACCGTGAGATCATGACCTGAGCCGAAGTCAGATGCTCAACTGGCTGAGCCCCCAGGCGCCCCAAGTTCCTACACTATTACTGATCACATTCCCGGTGCTGTGTTCTTCGTCCTCGGGACTGGTTTTCTGACCGGGAGTCTGTACCCCTTGATCCCATCACCCGTTTCGCTCACCCACCAGTTTGTCCTCTGCGTTCGTGGGCTTGTTTCTGCGTTTTGTTGATTCATTTGTTTTGTTGGGTTAGATTCCGTGTGTAACTGGAATCGTATGGTATTTGTTTTTCGCCGACTTATTTTACTTCGCATAATACGTTCTTGGTCCATCTGTCTTGTCACAAATAGCAAGATCCTATTTTTTTTTAACGTTTATTTTTGAGAGAAATCGCAAGCAGGGGAGGGGCAGAGAGGGGAACAGAGGCTCTGATGAGGGCGCTGCACGGACAGCACGGAGCCTGATGGGGGCTCGAACTCACAAACCACAAGATCGTGACCCGAGCTGAAGTCGGATGCTTAACCTACCGACCCCCCAGATGCCCTGAGGTCCTCGTCTTCTCGATGGCTGAGTGAGGAACGCGTCATCTTTGTCCACTCCTCACTCAGCGGGCGTTCAGTTGCTCTTGTGTCTTGGCGACTAAGTATTCCTGCAAAGGACAGAAGGTGCTTATACCTCAAGTTTTTGAAAAGCTGGAAGGAGGGTAGCAAGCGGCAGGCGGTTATTAAGTGTCGCCAGCGGAGTCCTTTTGCCTGGATCCGAACAGAAGGGCAATAAAAGCAAAAACAGGTCAGACTCCATTAAACTAAAGCTTCTGCCCAGGGAAGGAAGCCACTGACAACATGAAAAGGCAGCCAAGTGCAGGGGACAAGATCCTGGTAAATAATATCTCCGATAAAGAGTTGATATGCAGAATAGATAAAGAGCTCCTACAACTTAACAACAGTAACAGACCTAAACAACCCGAGTGAAAACTGGGCAGAAGACATGAATCGTCACTTCTCCAAAGAGCACATCCGGATGCGCAACAACACCTGCAAGATGGTCACTCACCCACCGGGGACGCACAAACCCAGACCGCAGCGCCGCACACCTGTCAGGACGCTAAAGGCAACGACGCAAGGCACTGCGGGCGTTGGCGGGCGTTGGCGGGCGTTTGGCGGGCGTTGGTGGGCGTGGGCGGGCGTCGGTGGGCCGGCGTCAGCGGGCGTGGGGGGGGGGGCGTCGGCGTGGAGAAGCGGAACCTCCCACGTCGCCGGCGGGAACGTAAACCGGCGCAGCCGCTGTCCGAGCAGCGTGTGGGTCCCAAACAGTTAAAAACAGAACCACCCTCTGATCCAGGAATCCCATTTCTCACGGTTTATCTGAGGAAAACAAAAAGACTAATTCAAAACTATACAGTTACCCCTGTGGCCGCCAGAGCGTTATTTACAGTCGCGGAGAGAGGGGAGCCGCCTGCGCGACCCGCAATAAGGAATGGATAAAGACGGCACGGTGTGTGTCTACGCGGAGTGTGACCCGGCCGCCAAAGGGAGTGAAGCCTTGCCATTTTGACAACACGGACGGAACAAGAGGGTATTATGCTAAGTGAAACAGGTCAGAGGAAGACAGATGCTACCTGATGTCACTCATATGGGGACTCGAAATAAAATAAACCAGAAACAGACTCAGAGAGACCAACCTGGTTGTCGGGGGAGAGGGTGGGGGCGCTGGGTGCAGCAGGTGAGCGGGGTCAGGAGGCACAGGCTCCCCGCCACACGGTCCGCCAGTCACGGGGCCTGATGTTCGCGCAGGGGGTCGAGTCAGTGCTGCGGTCCCGTGAGCTGTGGCAGAGGTGACGTATATACGTCCTGAGTCACTCCCGTGGACGTCCGAGCTGAGTCCGTATTGTAGGTGATTGTAAGTCAATAAAAATATAAGTATTTGGGGGGATAGTTTTATCCTCTCAAGTAAGTTGCTAAAATAGTAGAGAGTTCCACGTGGCGCCTGGGGGACTCAGTCAGTTAGGCATCTGGCTTCGGCTCAGGTCATGATCTCACGGTTCGTGGGTTCGAGCCCCGCTTGGGCTCCGTGCTGACAGCTCGGAGCCTGGAGCTGCTTCCGATTCTGTGTCTCCCTCTGTCTCTTGCCTGCTCACGCTCTGTCTCTCTCTTTCTCAAAAATAAACAAAATAGGGGCGCCTGGGTGGCTTAGTCGGTTAAGCCTCCGATTTCGGCTCAGGTCAGATCTCACATTCGTGGGTTCGAGCCCCGCATCAGGCTCTGTGCTGACCGCCAGCTCAGAGCCTGGAGCCTGCTTCCAGTTCTGTGTCTCCTTCTCTCTCTGACCCTCCCCCTCTCATGCTCTGTCTCTCTCTGTATCAAAAATAAACACTAAAAAGAATTTAAAAAAAATAAACAAAATAAAAAATAAAAATAAATCAAATACTAGAAGGTTCCCGCATATTCCTCACCCAGCCTCCCCGCCTGGCACAGTCCACTGGTGAAACCAGGAAGTTAGCCCTGATGCAAAGCCAGTAACTAATCGACAGACTTCAAAAGTTCTTTTAACTTTAAAAAAATGTTTACTTATTTCTGAGAGCGAAAGACAGTGAGCAGGGGAGGGGCGGAGAGAGCGGAGACAGAGGACCCAAAGCAGGCTCTGTGCTGACATCCGAGAGCCGGGTGCAGGGATTGAACTCACGGACCCCGAGATCATCACCTGAGCTGGAGTTGGACCCTTAGCTGACAGCCACCCGGGCTGCCCAGACTTTATTCACAGTTACGCGGTCTGCCTCTCACGGCCTTTTTCTGGTCCGGAACCCAGGCTAGAGCCAGAAGATGCGTTTTGCCATCACGCGTCACCCGTTTCCTCTGGTCTGTGATAGATTCTCATTTCTTAATTTTTTTAAATGTTTATTTTTGAGAAAGAGAGCATGAGCAGGGGGGGAGCAGAGAGAGAGGGGGAGACACAGAATCTGAAGCAGCTCCAGGCTCTGAACTGTCAGCACAGAGCCTGACGTGGGGCTCGATCCCACGAACCATGAGATCATGACCTGAGCTGAAGCCGGACGCTTAATCGGCTGAACCACCCAGGCGCCCCAGATTCTCATTTCTTGGTCTTTCCCGGTCTTGACGCTGTCAAGGCTACTGGGCGGTTATTTTGTAGGCAGTCCCTCACCGTGAGTCTGCGGGTGTTCACTCATGATTAGGCTGAGGTGGTGCTTTGGGGACAGGACATCACAGGTCCTGGGTCCTTCTCAGCGCAGTGAGTCATGCGGTGGGTGATGTCGCTGCGTCTGGGCGCTGGGGGGTGTGGACTTCGATCACTTGGTTCGGGTCTAGTTGGACAGACTTCCTCAATGTTAAGTTCCGACTTTTCCCTTTGTAACTAAAAAGCATCCTGTGTGAATATACTTTGAAACGAGGCGTATATGCTGTCCTACATCCATTTTTTCCACCCACTAACTTTATTATTTTCATTATTAAAATCTGTCTTGCTTCTCTTCTGAAGCCTCTGTCTCCTGGCTAACTCATGCAATTCCTGGTGACACAAAACAATGACTTAACTAAAACCCTCTCTCCGACAAGCGCTCGGAAACTGAAGGGAGGAGCCTGATTGCGCACCAAGGTTGGAGAGGAACCAGTGAGCTCTGCCTGCCTGAGAGAGAGTAAGATTCAAATGCCAAGTGTGGGGGGTGGCGGGCCTCTTTTATGTGGAAAATCACTTTTCTTCTGGCCTGTGAGTACGTGACCATAAAGGGCTAAACGTGCCCGTGCTGAGTGGCTGGTGAGAAATCGCGTCGGCGCTGTGGCTGGAAGCGTCCTGGCCGAGCTGCACAGCTTCGGAAATGAGCCAATGACTTTTAAAAACGTTCATTTGTTTTGAGCGAGAACGCAAGCAGTGGAGGGGCAGAGAGAGAGGAGAGAGTCCCAGGCAGGCTCTGTGGTGTCAGCACAACGCCTGAATCGGGGCGTGATGCCGCCGGCTGCGGGGTCCCCACCTGAGCCCAAATCAAGAGTTGGATGCTCAATGGAATGAGCCACCCGGGGCCCCGCCAATGACTCTTGATGGCGGCTTTATAATCGGTATTTTATTGGATTTCCTTCTTGTTTTGAATACAATTCCAGATGGTTCTTCTGAGTTGTCTAGGTCGGCGGTCATATCTGCGGGAATACTAAAAACCTTGTCGTTTTCTGTTTCACACTTGAACCTCATTTTTTGTTCCTGTCTTATTGCACTGGCCGGGGTTGTTAGTATTACATGAAATAATTGTTATGATAATGGATAGTTCCAGTCTCATTTTTGAATACAATGGGCACATTTCTTTTTTTAAAATGTTTTATTTATTTTTTTGATACAGAGAGAGACAGAGCATGAGAGGGGGAGGGGCAGAGAGAGATGGAGACACAGAATCAGAAGCAGGCTCCGGGCTCTGAGCTGTCAGCACAGAGCCTGACAGGGGGCTTGAACCCACGCACCATGAGATGATGGCCTGAGCCGAAGCCGGACACTCAACCGAGTGAGTCCCCAGGCACCCCAATGGGCACATTTCTAAATTAGGAATCACAAATCATGACCTGTGGGCCCAAACTAGCCCCCCCTCCCCAGTTTGTGTAAATAACATTTTATTGGAACACAGCCATGGCAGCCCAGCTGACTGGTTGCGACAGGGTCTTTCTAGACTGTAAAGTCTGAAATATTTATATGTGGTTCTTCAATGAAAAAAATTTGCAGGTTTGGCTTCTGAAATTTCAACATTATCAAATTAATTTCTCAAGTTAGAGAAGCTTCTTTTTTAAAATCTGATGCTATTTTAAAAATCTGATGCTAATTCTCCCCTTTCCTATGGGTAGATTTATTGTTTTATAATTCCTGATACACAGAAGTGACATAATAGCACATCCTCAACACTTAAAATTAAGCAAAACACTACACGTAGCTGAACGTACCTACATACCATTTGCTGAATGCATTCCCCTTCCTCTTGCCCAAAGGGAGCAATTATCCTGAATTTGTTTAAAATCTACTTATTTTTATTTTTTAATGAGAGAGTGAGAGCAGAGAGAGGGCAGAGCGAGAAAGAGAATCTTCAGCGGCCTTGATTCCTTGACCCTGGGATCGTGACTTAAGCCAACAGGAATCGGATGCTGAACTGACAGAGCCACCGAGGCAGAGGCACGCCTGCCCTCACTTTGTTTATAGATGGGTTTTTCTAAGAGTAATTTTACAGTTGTAGCTCTTACATTTACGTCGCTGAGCCATTTCGTGGTACGTTTTGGGTTTGGTGTGAGGTAGGGGTCCAGTTTCATTCTTTTGCATGTGGCTTTCCTGTTGCCTCGGCATCATTTGTTGAAGACTGTTCATTGTTCATCGAATGGTCTGGACACTCTAGTCAAAAATCAACTGGTCATAGACGTGGGGGGTTTCTGGATTCTTGATCGCGTTCCATTGATCGATAGGTCTGTCTCTATGCTGGCCTCAGGGTATTGTGCTTAGTGTAAGTTCTGAACTCAGGAAACGCCAGTTCTCCAACCTCATTGTTCTATTTCAAGATGTTTTGTCTATTGTTTTACTCTATTATATGGCAAGATCTGTTTGTCTATCCTTTGCAATTCCGAAAGAAATTGGGACTTGAGTTTGCCGTTTTTGCGAAAAAGATCTTTGGGATTTTTATAGGGATCGTATTGAATTGATTGCTCTGAATAGTATTGCCGTATAGATGGGTTTTTATACGTTTGCTGTTATGTGTTTATCTCTGACTAAAATGTATTTGCTTTATGTGTGTCAAAATGTTCCAGGTTAAAAAAAATTCAAAATAAATACAGTGTTCCATGTTGGGGCCCCGGGTGGCTCAGTCGGTTAAGCATCTAACATCAGCTCAGGTCCCGATCTCGTGGTTCGGGAGTTTGAGCCCTGCGCTGGGCTCTCTGGTGTCCGTGCAGAGCCCGCTGTGGACCCTCTGTTTCCCTCTCTCTGTGCCTCTCCCACGGGCACTCCTTCTCTTTCCAAAATAAACATTAAAAGTTTTTAAAAAATGTTCCATGTTAGTCAATATAATGAAATACTTGTGGCCTGCTTGTTTTGCTCAGAGTACTTCTTTAAAACAATGTTTTTAAAATGTTAATTTATTTTTCAGAGACAGAGTGTGAGAGGGGGAGGGGCAGAGAGAGAGGGAGACACAGAATCGGAAGCCGCTCCAGGCTTTGAGGTGTCAGCCCAGAGCCCCATGCAGGGCTCGAACCCACAAACCCCGAAATCATGACCTGAGCCAAAGTCAGATGCTTAACTGACGGAGCCCGCCAGGCGCCCGGCCAAGGCAGCAACCTTTTCTCACTTGGTTTGAGTACCTTTTTAAAAACAATTTTTTAACATTTATTTATTTATTTTGAGAGAGAGTCGGAGAGGCTAGAGAGGGAGGGGGAGAGAGAATCCTATAGAGTCTGATGTGGGGCTTGAACTTACAAACCACGAGATCATGACTGAGCCGAAATCAAGAATTGGACACCTAACTGACTGCGCCCCTGGACTGAGTGGGTTTTCTAACTTTAAGCCATTATCGAGTTCCCTGCCTCCTCCCTAATGAGTCATAACGTCTTATTCTTCTAATGAGATGCTGGATTTGCCAGTATTTTCTTAAGCCTTTTTGCCTCTGGGCTCATAAGTGGGATGGTCCTCCTGCTTTTCCTTTGTGGTTTTTCTTTAATGTTTATTTTTGAGAGAGAGAGAGAGACAGAGTGTGAGCGGGGGAGGGGCAGGGAGAGAGGGAGACACAGAATCGGAAGCAGCTCCAGGCTCCGAGCCGTCAGCACAGAACCTGACGCGGGGCTGGAACCCACACACGAGATCATGACCTGAGCCGAAGTCGGTCACTCAACCGACTGAACCCCCGGGTGCCCATTTCATTCAGTGTTCTTGTAGTTTGCAGACATTTTTTCATAAGCTGACATAGTTTATAAAAGATGAAAATAACCTCTTCCTTGAGGATTTGTATCTGACCATCATTTCGGTATTTTTGAACGTGATTCACTTTTTTGTGGTTTGACTTGGAGTTTATTTGTTTCCTCCTATTTTATCATTTCACGCACCTGATGGCCCGAAACTGGACCCACTCGGTGTGCCCTCATCCGTCAAAGTGTCTCCCCTGCAGAGGGAGCTGGTCCCCGTCACCCCTAATGTTTCTCTGCCCAACGTCTGCGTCTTCTCATGGCTCTTTCCAAAGATCCACAAAACACTGTTATTTTGTGTTACTTGCTGATGTCGGTCCCCATTTATTGGTTTCTGACTTTCTAGTATTTTCCCTAGACTCCCCTTGGGTTGGTTCTTTTCGTAGATGACCCAGGTGAAGAGCTGATCTCCAGTTACCTTCCTCCCACGTGGTATCAAGGCTCCGTGTTTCCCTCTGAACACGTCTTCGGGTGTCCCGTGACCTCCCTCCACCCCATAATCGCATGGAAGACTTGGAAGTGGTCGCTCGCCAAGTACATTTTTGGTTTTTATTTGCAACAGTCTCGTCGTCCAGCCCTGAATGTCTTGTAGTTGACGCGCGATGTGCGTTCACCCCGACTCTGGGGCGGAGGGACCACGTACCCACGCTGATGTCGGACTTTGCTGCGTCCTGGGCAGCGAGTGAGGTCCGGAGGGGTCTTCCTCTCGCGGTCTGGTTTCGGGCCGGCTGTCCGTGTTCGGACAGAAGGAAGCTTCTCCCTTTCTTGGGTACAGAGTTCGTACAGGCCGCGTCGGTCACTCTCGCGCTCCCGATCTCCGGATCCGTCCTGTGTCGCCAGCTCGGTCTCTTCCTTCGCCGAGTTAGGTTCCGGCCCCTGCGCGGCCGTGGTTGGATCGATTGCTTCTCACAGGTGTCTTTGCCCGAAACGTTTTAACGTGATGTTGTTTAGGACAAAGCGTGTACCTCGGCCTTCGCCCTCCCGGAGCCCTGGAGCTCGGTGGTCCCGGGTGGGCGGCCCTGCGCTGGGCTCCGCCCGTCCAGCCCGGGGGCGGGGCTCCCCCCTGCCCCCCAGCAGGTGGAACAGATGCCCCGAATGGCCTCACAAGGGGGTTTGCGAAACGGGCGGATTCAGGTCCACCTCCCCGGTTCGCTACTGTGATCTCGGGTAAGAGACCCGACCCGTTTGAGCCTGTTTCCTCTTCTGTTCACCAGTGCATTGTGGGATTGAGACTGTGGGAGCCGAGCATACAGTAAGTGCTCAATGTATGCGGCTCCTGTAATGCTATCCTGCTGTAGGGCCAAGGCCCTGGGGATGCCGCGGTGGGCGTGTCTGGGGGGGCAGTCCCTTAGCGTCTGCAGCCTCCACGCAGCCTTCAGAGAAGTCCTCCCACCCCCGCGAGCACGAGCACCTCAAGGACTGAACCCCAGAGCTGCGGGCCACGCGGGTTAAGGTTCCCCGGAGAGCCTGCTTGTCCAGTTTCCGGTAAGGAGGACAAGGTAGACCCTCCTTAGGCGCTCCTGCCTCGCTGGCTCCGGAGACCAAAGAAGGGAAAAGAGAGAGGCTTCCCCAGAGGGGTGGGTATGGAGCACTGGATTCTCTGGGCCGAGCAGTCTTGGCAAAGGCCTGGGTGATTCGGGTAAGGCATGGGTTACAGTCTGACCAGTCCGTCCCTTTGTGTCCCACAGCCTAAGACCCCTCCCCCCTGCTTGTCATCAGGGCGGAGGAACTCTGATGGGGTCCGGGCGCTCCTTCCGAATCTTACCTCCTGCTCTGCCTGTCCCCCACCCCGTCCCACAGCGGGACCAGGGCGCCCACGCCAGCTCCCCACCCCCGCTGGCTCCCCTGATGCACTTCACAGTTAGGGGGGGAAAGAGCCTCCATGTGTAGTTAATTTCCACCTTCCTCATTACTCTGGTCTTGCTTGTACTTACCTAAGATTTAGTTAACTTTTGGGGTTTTCAAAGCTTTTTGTTTGGTTAATGCGAAACAGTGACCTCATGGGGCACCTGGGTGGCTCAGTGGGTTAAGCATCCAACATCAGCTCAGGTCATGGTCTCAACGGTCTGTGGGTTCCAGCCCTGCGTCGGGCTCTGTGCTGACAGCTCAGAGTCTAGAGCCTGCTTTGGTTTCTGTGTCACCCTCTCTCTCTCTCTGCTCCTCCCCAGCTCATGCTCTGTCTCTTTCTCAAAAAAGTCAACATTAAAAACTAACACAAAAAACCTCGCACCTGCCCAGAGTTAAATCTTTTAGCTTGCTTTCTTTTTTACTGAGATTTCTTCTTTTCTAGTTATTTGAATCGAAAGCTTGGTTCATGTCTTTCTGAAGCTGATTTTCAGAATTCGTTTTCAACATGTTTGAGGCTGTGCCTGTGCCTCTGGGGTCCCTCTGCGTCCGACAGGTTATGTGATGTAACGTACTACCCGAATTGCTGTTTCAGAAGTTTTGTAATTTCTACGTTGATTCCTTCGTGAACCTGTGCCTTACTTAGAAACGCGCTTTAAATTTTTTTTTGCCGTAAGCCCTTCTCCAGGGAGGCGAACTTTATTAGGAAAGCCGCTGCTGGAGTCCGAGATCTGGTTGTCTAATAATACTTGTTTCTCAAGATTTGAGCAGCTCTCCGTGTTGCGCGCGTGCTGGCGAATTCTGGGGGGGGGGCCTGGGACCCGAGTCTGTTTGAGCTAACCAGCGGGGTCAGTGCTGTTTCTGACTGCTGGATCTGATGGTTTCTCAGACGGGCGGGTGACCCTCCCCTTTCCCAGGCCGGGCCCTGCCCTAAGCTGCCCTTTCTTGTGGCTGGAGCTCCCCTGTGCCCACGGGAGGGGGTCACGCCGTGACTGGCACCTGTGCCAGAGGAGGAGGACTCCGGCTCGGGGTGTGGACACAAAGTGGCTCACCCTCCGTCCTCTGGGGCGTGGGGAGAAGGGGGCTCTGGTCCCGGGCCCCTCCCAGGAAGTAGCGGGGGGCGTTGGGCGGCTACGGAGGAGACTGACCAGGGCACGAAGCCCAGCTCTGCCTCAAGCCCCCCCGTGTGACTCTCGGAGCGCGCCTGCCCCCTCTGAGCCTCTGTTTTCTCCTCTGTAAACTGGGCTGATTATCACCGAGACAGTGAGACACTGTGTGATCTCGGACGAGGGACGCTACCTCTCTGGGCCGCATTCTGTAGCAGACTGTTTACACGTCAGCCTGCCTCAGGGACGGGACGGGACGGACCGGGTCAGGACAAAGACTCCACCACCGGCCGGGTCAGACGGTCTTCCTTTAATACAAAGTCGATATATCTACATACGCAGAGGCGGAAAACCACCCCCTGCTTCCGTTTGAATAAACAGTGTGGAAAGCGACGGCAGATCCACTCTTATACAAAGAGAAAAACTCACTTTCTCGGGGGTGGGGGTGGGGGGGTCCCAGTCTTCCGCTTCTGTCCCCAAACTGCCCCGTAGTCCCAGAGGGGAAGGGTCCCTGATCCGCGCAGAACATGGCCTCTCTCTCTCCCGGAAGAAGCGGGACCCCCCTGTTTTGTCCAGCTCCCCCCCCAACAAGGCTGGGAGAACGGGAGGGGAAGCGCTCAGGCGGCGGGGTGGGGGGGGTCACTGCCCCCACCCCAGTGGGTTTGAACCTGATACTGGGGGGCCGGAGCCCCCCAGCTGCCCCACCCTTAGAATGGTCCTTGATATGTTTGAATTAAAAAGAAAAAAAGAAAAATGCAAAAAAAGGGAAGAAACCAGGAGCAAAAGGGTCCCCTGTTCTTAATCGAGGCCCACCTTCCAGACCACAGGAGGAGGAGGCCAGGCGGCTCTGGGGCTGGCCGACCGACTGCGCACAGGCTGGGAACGCAGCCGTCGCTCGAGAACGTTCTCTACGGTGAAAAAATAGACTGTCTGTGAACGGAACAGGAATACGCAAAGTTCTTTTGAAGTCTGTTGATTGGTAAGTCTTTTTTTTTTTTCCTTTTTGTTTGTTTCTTCTTTAAAAAAAAATGAAAAAAAAATACACTATTTAAAAAAAGAAATGTCACTGGATACAGTTACACTGAGTTGGAAAAGAAAGCTGAATCCTGGACCCCCTGCCCAGCGGGGCCCCCCCAACCAGGCTGCAGGGCAGGAGGGCTCCCTGGGCGCGGGAGCGAGGACCAGGGGGCTCGACCTCGAGGCCCCGCCCGCCTCCGGTTCCGGGGAGAACCCTTGTTTGCTCACTGCCCCCCCCACCCCCCCCACCCAGGAATCTTTCAGTTCGGAATCAGAAGGAAAATGAGGAATGTGACAAGTGGCCGGAGGCGGTGGCCGGTGAGGCTGCTGGGCGCCGCGCAGCGCGGTGGGGGCCGAGCGGAAACGTGGCCGCTGCCCGCTCCTGCCCCCCGGCCGCCGGGGGTCCAGGCCTCCAGGGGCCCACCCGGCAGGGGTGGGGGCGTCCGGGCTGGCGGCGACCATGGCCTTAGGTTGCATAGTGGTCGAAGCTTCCGAGGTACTCCAGCGCGGCCTGGTAGCAGAACTGGTACTCGTCCTGCGGGAGGGAGCGGGCGGCTCGGTCCGGGCCTTGGGGCCTCCGGGGGGGCCCCCCACGCCCTCCCCCCGGCGATAGGTCGGTCCCGACGGACGGTCACCACAGGGACGTCCCTTTTAGCTCTGCGCCCCGCCTTCCCCATCTGGGGAGCAGGGGGTCCTCGCGATCCGTGGCCTGCGTCACGCCACCAACGCGCTGTGACCCTGGGGCGGCCGCGGCCCCGCCCCTCGCCCCGAACAGGTGCCGACGGTCTCCCCGCGCCAGCCCGGGGCGGAGGGCGCCTGCCCCGAGGCCCTCACCTCCGTCTGCACCATGGCCGGCCTCTGCGTGCGCAGCATCTTCACCGTCTGGAAGACGTCCACCACGCCCTCGTAGCGCATGCGCTCCAGCACGATGCTCAGCGTGATGAACACCCCGGTCCTGCCCACGCCGGCGCTGGGGGAGGGGAGCGCGGCGGGTCAGGGGGCGGGGGCGCCCGCGAACCCCGTCGGCCCGCCCGCCGGGCCCCGAGGGGCGGCTCACCTGCAGTGGACGGAGATGGGGCCGTCCTGGCCGAACTGCTCCTTGGTCTTGTGCACTTGGCCGATGAAGTCGATGAAGCCCTCCCCCGACTTTGGCACGCCCTGCTCCGGCCAGTCCGTGAACTGGAACTGCCGCACGGTCCGGGACTGGCCGTCCTGGAACGGAGGAGGGGTCCCGTCGTGCGCTCGGGTCCACAGCCGTCACGGCTGCGCTCCTGGCGCGGCCAGCCTCCGACCCCGTCTTCCGGCACCCTCCGCACCACCCTCCAGCCTCCCCTGTCCTGGGCTCCCTCTCCTGCCACCTGCCCCGAGGGCTCGTCGTCTGTCATCATCTAAGGTACCGTGTCTCCCCGGCTGTTCCTGGTCTCCAGGGAGACACCACCGCTCTCCTCCCCTCCCCCAGCCTGCCCATCCCTTCAGCCTCCCCGTCTAGTGCTCCCATCTTACAGGTCACTGCCCACACCTCCAACCCCGTCCGCCACGACCAGAGAGACCTCCAACCCCGCCATTCGCCACCGCCCCCGCAGCGCACCCAGCACTGGGCACCCCTCCTCTGTCAGCAGCGCCTCGCCATCACTTCCATCCTCCACCGCCCACGGCGCTGTCTTCCAATGGAAACGCCTTCCAGCGCCACCCACCATCCTTGCGCTCTGCCACGTTCCTTCCACTGGCCGAGTGGCCCCATTCTCCACAATTCGTCACTAGTAATCCTTCCTGCTGTTGGCAGGTGAGCTCTCCCACTGGGGTTCTCCATTCTCCCAGTCACCCTCTCTCTAGCCCTAGGGTGGATGCCACCTAACTCTGAGGGTGCTGTCCCCACCTTCCTCTTACATCATCAGTGGCACTATTATCACTGGCCGATGAATGTTTATCATTCTTTACCACCCAAGTCACTTCCCACTGACTCTCTCCGTCCTCCAGAGGCCAGCCCTTGCTGCTGCCGCCTCCCCCTGGCACTCCCCACCCTCTGCCGGCCGCAGGTTCGCTCCCCACCGCCACCCACACTCCCCACCCTCACCACATCCAACAGTACCGTCCCTGGACTCTCCAGTCCCACTTCCCACCAAGCCGACCGCACGGCCTTGCGCCACCCAAGCGCCACGACCGACCGCACTGTTCATTCACCTGGCTTTGCCACCCGCTGGGAGTGAACCTCCCGTCACCCCAACTCCTGCCTTCCCCAGCCTCCTCTTCCACCACTAACTGTGCCGTGTTCCATTTCCCAACAGAGCCGCCTGCCCCTGCCAGGCTCCATCAGCTGCCAGCAGACCCCTGCCCGCCCCCCCCCCCCTCCGCTTCCCTGCTGAATCCTCCCCCACCAACACCGCTAACCCTCCGCTCTCCCCTCCCGGCTGCAGTGGGCCCACCCTGCCCCCACCGATCACAACCCACTGCCCAGCACCCGCTGTCAGATCTCCCCCACCCTGCTCTCGGCGCTGCAGCACCGAGCTCCACAGAGTGCTGCTCCCAGGGGACCCGCTGCTCGCTCCCTCTCACACGGTCCCCGGGGCCTTGTGCCCTAGTGAGCGGCGCTGCACCTGCTCCACTGAGGGGCCGGCTCGGCGGTCTCCCCCACCCATGTGGTGGGAGGAGCGACTGGTCCGCTCCCACCCTTCCTCCTCCCAACTCCCAATGCTCACTCCTACCCCCGGGCCTTTGCTTCTACCCCCAACTAGGGAAGCCGCCTCCCCATCTGGAGGTTGTGCTGAGTGGAGTCTGGCCCGGGGCTCCAGGACCTCCCAGCCATCCTTCCCCACACTCACCCGGGCATCTGTGACCTTGAACTCCCGCAGGATATACTGAGGCATGTTGTATTCGGCCATCGGATCCACTACGAAGTACTGGTAGCGGGCGGAGCGCTCGGCAGGCCAGTACTGGTGACATTTTTCCTGTGGAGAAGGCGGCAGCTGCAGTCAGCTCGGCCCCGCCCCCGGCCCGCCCCCGCCCCCGCCCCCATTCACCCGGCCCCGCCCCCGCTCACCCGGCCCATCTCGCGCAGTTTGGTCAGCATCACCACGATGGTGGAGTTGTTCTCCCACAGCGCGCGCCAGAAATCCTCCGTGGTCTCGGCCAGCGGCCCCTGTGTCGCGATGTAGGCCTTCTGCTGCCTGTGGTCCGGGGGCAGGGGTGCACGTGAGATGCTGGCCGGGGGCGACACCCGCCATGCCCCTGCCTACACAGGAGCCGCTGTCCCCGGCGCCATCTCCCCGTCTGTCCTGCTCAGGCCTCTCCCCAACCCCATTTTGCACACGGTTTGGAACCGGCACCTCGAGGAGGCTGCAGGGCGTCCACTGACCTCCGTGCCTCCCTCCTCCCCCACCTCCTCTGGTGCCAGTCAACACCTTCTAGGTGTCTGCACAGGCTGCTCTGTCACCCTCCCACCTTTGCGCAGGTGGGGTCTGCTGCTACCACACCCCCCACCCCAGCCAGCGTTTCTCCACCTCAGCCCTGACATTTGGGGCCGGATCATCCCCAGGACAAGCAGCATCCCTGGCCTCTGCCCACTCCCGTCACCACAGACACGAACGTCTCCAGGCACTGCTGAACTCCCCCTGCCCAGACTGAACGCCGGTGACGTAAAAGGACAGAGGGAACCCTGTGCAGCAGCCATCAGTTGAACACACAGCTGAAGCGCCCTCCCCCTCCGCCGCGACTGCATGAGGCCGGCCTGGGGGCAGCGCAGGGCACGTACCTGTAGCCGTCGATGAAGCTGGCGTTGATGTAGTCGGAGCCCTCCACGCCGCGGATGGGCTGCAGACAGACCCGCGTGCTCTCGTAGGGCATGATGTTCACCAGGCGGTTCTTGAACTTGTTACAAGGCAGGTTGGCACTGATGAAGCGGGAGGTGTGGGCCTTGGAGTTGGCCAGCCGCTGCGGGGACAGGAGCCCGGGTCAGCGGCAGGACGGATCCGGCCTCCAGGGCGGGGCTGAGTGTTTCTCCAGCCCCGCCCCCGCCCCTCGCCACCCCCCAGCCCCTGCCAGGGACTCCCGCCAACCTTGAACTCGAGTTCCATGCCGGTGACGTGCTCGCCGGGCTCCACCTGGGCCAGCTTCTGGATGTAGGCGTAGAGGCTGCGGGCGGGCACCTCGGTGTTGCCGCAGCCCACGGCCTCCAGCAGGGCCTCGTGGATGAAGCTGTACTGGTCCTCCGTCTGCACCATGTAGTTGCGCTGGGAGCGCATGAGCGTCACGTGGCCGTACACGTCCACCGTCTTCTCCGGCTTGATCCGCTCCAGCATGGCGTCGATGACGATGAAGCAGCCCGTGCGACCCACGCCGGCACTGTGGGGACACGAGCGCGGTCAGGGCCCCGCTCCCCACCCCCCCCCCCCAGGGCCTGGGGCGGAGGCGGGGCACGGGCGGGGGTACCTGCAGTGCACGACCACGGGGCCCGCGTCTGGCGGGTTGCAGGTCTTCACTCGCCGCAGGAAAGCCAGGAACGGCGTCGGGTACTCAGGGACCCCGTGGTCCGGCCACGCCGTGAACTGGAACTGGCGGACCTCCCGTTTCTCGCTGGAGCCATTCTGGGGGCCACGGGGACACCGCCTGTCACCGCAGCCCACGATGCACGCACAGAGGCGGCGGACCTCAGGCCCCGACCCCCTCCCCCGTATCTCGAAGCTTGAGGCGTTCTGGCCTGAACGTGGGAGGCGCCGCTGACTCAGAGCCCCGCCCACACCCTC